>JAJMIF010000015.1:0-201275 GCA_030583505.1 Sugiyamaella castrensis | reverse complement strand
AAACGGAATAAGCATAGTCTTAGACCAATTCACTTTGGAGGCGGACGCACGCTCATAAGTCTTGAGGATCCGATCCGCCTTCCAAAGAGCCTTAGCGTTCGGTTGAGCGATAGTGACATCATCCGCAAATGCTGAAACCTGAAACTTGGTCGGGTCGTATCCACCTCGGAGAAAGTTGCGGGGGTACGACCACAGCCCACGAAAGTGGTGACTGAGATCAATACCTGGGGTATCACGACGAAGACGACACAGAAAGGGTTCCAAGAGCAAAGCAAACAGCGTAGGGGATAGTGGGTCCCCCTGTCTGACCCCTGATTCTACTGGGAACCATTCCCCCTTGAACCCATTGATGATGATCCGACTCTCTGTAGAAGCTAAAGTAGCCATAATCATAGACCTGAATTGATTACCGAAACCAAAAGCCCCGAGAATCTCGGCCATGTATGACCGAGAAATACGGTCATACGCCTTTTCGAAATCCACGCACGCGAGGTATCCAGGACCGAGATGATGAGCATTATGAAGAAGAACTTGGA
Source organism: Sugiyamaella castrensis (assembly GCA_030583505.1). NCBI lineage: Eukaryota > Fungi > Ascomycota > Dipodascomycetes > Dipodascales > Trichomonascaceae > Sugiyamaella > Sugiyamaella castrensis. The sequence continues at coordinate 200,739 of JAJMIF010000015.1, read as the reverse complement.
GATCAGTGATATTGGTGTCGATATGTCGGCCTGGAATAAAGCCTGTTTGATTGGGGTTGACCAGTTTATGGATGAACGTAAGCAGACGACTGTTGAGCGCCAGAGTAATGATCTTCATATCCACATTCATGAGGGAGATAGGTCGATAGTTACAAATATCGGTCTTATCACCCTTCTTATACACAACGTGGATATTAGAGTGCCGTTGGTGGGGAGAGAACATACCCTGCTGGAAAGACTGGCGTGCTGCTGCCAGAAGATAAGGAGCAAGAAGGTCCCAGAACTTGAGATAGAATTCCACCGTCAGGCCATCAGGTCCGGGACATTTGCGTCGGTTAGAATGTCGGACCGCTTTGGTAAGCTCATCCTCCGTGATGGGGGTGTCCAGCTGGTGTTGTGAACGAGTGGAAAGGATAATCTAGATAGACTCGAGATCCTTACACAAGAGTTGTTCCGCCCGAATGGCCAAGTTGGTAAGGCGTATCACTAGTAATGATAAGATCATCAGTTCGAATCTGGTTTTGGGCATAAGTTTGTTTTTGCTCCTCTGGGGTCTAGTTGCACTATTTATTAGCCAGCATTATAGAATCACTGTCGAGCCTGTCTCTGGATGCTGGGGTAAAGTTCTAGGTTCTCGCCACGCCCGAAAGGCAACTTAACTGTTGTCTTAACTGTTGACGGATGCACATCTTGATGTAGTGTGAGTCAAGGCTCGTCCAGGCAGATGGCACGGGCGTAGCAGATTATATATATCAAAGCGGGAGTTCCAGCAATGGAGATCTTGTGGCACCCTGTTCCCGAATAGAATTCAAACTGAGGATAAGAAACAGCGAGGTATGGGGGTAAAGCCCAACAGGGGCAAAGCGAATCGGACAGTAGTGTACAGTATTTATTCATTCAAAGCTAATCCATCAATAGCCAGGGTCGTTCGTTCCAAAACTCATCAGATATTATATCTACATGCAGAATCGAGATAGTTGCCTTTGATTTCTTTTTGGCCCGCCGTTCCAATTGCCTTGGGGTAAGAGGGGACTTGGCTATTATTGCCTTATCCGAGGAAACACTAGTCGATGGTCCTGTGGAAGTTACTGACTTATCTGATGTAGATTTTTCTTCATACTCCCTTATTATGACAGTTCCTTTTTTATATATTTCGGGTTCATTATTATAATTAAGGCCAAATTCCTTGAAAAGAATTTCATTCTTGTCGCTGGAGTATGTACCCTTGAGACGTTCTTGGGCATCATGAGTCGACAAGCCACCTTGTTGTACTAGGACCCAAAACGTAGTATTATAAAGATTGTTTATGTGACAATCTGTCTGTCTCCAAGATAAATAATCTCGAACTATTCTTTTGGATGGATATATTACCGCCCTACCATCAAATGTAGGTAAATGGCTTCCATCAAGTAAAGCACTGGGGAAAAATTGCGGCCATAAATGGATGTAATGGGCAGTAAACGTGCTCACAACAGTTGAAACAAGTTTACTTTCTCGCCGTTCAAATAATTGACAATCTCTATCTAACACGAATGAGTATTCGTCGCTGTCACCATATGCAATAAATATATCAGGGAGATTTTCGATGACTGCTTTTGCAGCAGAGTTCATAACATCAAGCGCTCGTCGATCATTGGGTTTGGTGAACTCGTACCGGGTAGAGAATCTGACGTTAGAAAATAAAAGCAACCACCCGAGTCCAGAGGGATAAGGATCGCCGGGGGACCATTCTTTAGTTATATTCAGGTCGATTCTTGTCCTTATATGATCATATCACCGATTAGCCGTAGTTAAATACAAGGACATCGACCCAATAGAATGGATACAATGGCCAGACCCGTGAGTCCACCAGAGATGAGGGAACAGGAACCTGAATGTCTTAGTGCACGATCAGTAATATCAAACCTCCAATGAGAGCTGATTACCATACCTATGAAATCCTCGTCCATCTACACGAATTACGATCCAAGTCTCAGGCAAAAGAAAATTCTCCCTCTCGAAGCCTTTCACATATTCAAATCTAATGTCAGTTAGTAATAAGCCACAATATAATGGGAACAACTATAAATGATGATCAAATACCTTGAATTTGCCATTCTGAAGAACCAACAATGCCAATTGTCTCTGGCAGACTGAAATAGAGAACGGAGTCTATTAAAGGCCTTAGATCTGTAAAGGCATCTCAAATATAATATATTTTATCACTGTTGCCACGTGATTTAAACTGATGAGCCGCACATACTCACCACCGAATCCGCTCCATTTCTTATAAATATAATAACTTTATAATTTAGTCGAAGAATCTCAGGATTCTTAAGCAACCCGAATTTAGTGAAGGCTTATCCTCTAGGGATAGTTAAATAAGATATATTAGTGTCGCTGGCTATAGATAGCTTACATAGACAATAAATGATTATCAATCAATCAATCAATCTCTGCGAACTACTGCGTGGCTTTATTGCAATTTGCCATGTGGAATGCTGATTTTTACGAAAACAGTCATGGGTAAATGGACCTCTACCAATTCATGTTTTTGGAATCCGATGATTTAATACAACCAAATGAATCATAACGGCTCCATTTTGATTGTGCCCTCAAAATGGTTTCTATTGACGTGCAATCGTCAAGAAGGCAGAAGCAGTTGCAGCTCTTTTAAAAAATACTAACCGCTCAAACAGAGTTGGGATTGGGTGCAGCCTGATCAGTCGTTTGAGCCACAAAATTCATGTGCAAGATGAGGAAGTATTATGCATACGAACAATTGGAGAAAAATATATTTTAACCAAGTTAATATTAATATTTGTTCCCAAGTTTACTTGAAATGATTAATCATTTTATGTTCGATAATGGTATACGTCAATATTAAAGTTTATTGATCATATATCAACCTTCAGAGCGACTATTGTTCTTGAGTTTGCTGATAGTGCTAATACCATTTCAGTACCCAATATTGAGAAGGAAATAGTAGATAAAGTTTGGCCGGAGCCAATATGCAAGACATGCCCCGTATGTTCTGACGGCCGCGGTGCCCCAGACCCCTCTGTTTACTTCACTCGAGCTTAAGATCATGTGAAAATATATATTCAAATGACAAATGTCAGCATGTTCTTTTAAGTTCCAACGAAGCGAGCATACGGCCCGGGATGCGCCTGCCGTCGGAACCAATTATTTTCTTGAATCCCGACTATTCACTTTATCCGTAATTGGGTAGAGACTTCTTCCATATTACTGACACCATGATCCGTATAAGCTGCAATCACATTATTATTATTATTAATATAAATAGACAATATATTTCATCCTTGAGCTTGACTGTCATAAGCATACCGTTACAAAATATATAGCAAATTTATTAAAATCAAGAGAAATTAAATATATAATAATAAATAGAACGACAATAAACAAAATCAATTAATGGATATCATTATGATTCTGGATATGTAACGTTAGCAGCTGTGGCACTTGAAACCACTTATTGCAACCACGGACGTGACATTTGTATTTATATCTTGCATCTGGTTGGAAGTGTGATTTTTGGTGTTCGGTGAGCTCAGGGAGGGAAGGGTAGGTCACGTAACAAAACATACACTGAATAGGATCATCAGGATTATAATTTTCGCCGATATCATCTTCATCTTCATCTTCATCTTCATCTTCATCATCATCATCATCTTCTTCTTCTTCTTCTTCTTCTTCATCTTCATCTTCATCTTCATCATATTCATCATATTCATCATCATCTTCTCGGTCTTCTCGGTCTTCTCGGTCTTCTCGGTCTTCTCGGTCTTCTCGGTCTTCTCGGTCTTCTCGGTCTTCTTCGTCTTCTCGGTCTTCTTCGTCTTCTTTTCCGCTCGTTTCATTTACGTCACCAGCTCCTTCTTCCACCTCAGAAGCGTCATCTACCTCTACCTCGCTACTATCTGGATGAAGCCCATGATCTTTAGCTGCATCACTTCTCTTTCCCATATTTGGTAACTTTCACAATAACGATTTAATCTTATAAGTTAAAAATCATGAAACGATTTACAAATCCAAATCAGTGTGATTGGCACCAAGAATTCTGTGACAAGACAACAACAGACTGATGTTTTTAGGGTAGGTGAAGATCAGATATTTAGTTGCCGAAAATATATTAAAAAACAAGAAAAAGCTTTATTTTTCACAGTTTGGCAGCCTGCCAGGTATATTTAGTATATTTATTTCACGAACCAGTGATAGAGAACAAATCAAATTAAGAAATTACCAGAGGTGATCATAAAACATATATATAATAAAATTGATCCATAACAACATCAAAGCATGACATATAGCTATCACGCGCCAATAATAATAAGCCATGCATGCATATAAAATTACCACTTTCCACTTAAAGAGGATCACTGGTGTTGTATTTGAATTTTGGTACGTTGCAAGAAATCAGTAATCACTACTAACATAGTCGTGCCTCACCAGAATGCAGGCGATATTTCAGGGGGTTATCTAACTAAAAGTTAGTACAGTACAATTTTATTTTTAGAAATTTACCTGGCTGTAAATTTCTTATCAACTGTTGTAATGTTAATACCCTCTCCTTCTGTTGTAACTCTCAGCTTAACTTAATCCACATCCCACCATATAACGGTATAATGTTGCTATAATCCTGATAAGATGTTGGATTGATTTTTCATGCAGTATTCCAGACCTGGCTGGTTAAACTACAGAATTGTAACTGTAATAATATGCAAGTTACGGAACTGTTGAGTTAACCTGTCAACTGTTAATGCATGCTAACTTTAATCACCCTAGGCGTTCTTCACCAAAAACAGTTCAGACCATGTTAGACTTGAAGTGCTACGGCCATATCCATACTGATGTGAGATGGACGGGGCGAAGTTCATCACTTTATATCACGAGGTTTACTTGTTCGTTGTTCAAACATCGAAGAGGTTTTTTATAATGGCCCAGAAGATGACGAGAATAGTGCTATCGTCCGGTATATTGATACTTAGTCCAGCTGAACGAACTTCCCAGTAGTTAATTTTTTGCATACCAACAACAGGCAGGCACATTTGGAGAGGGAGGAGAGGAAGATTGGTAATTGACTTTATTCAAAGTTGTCACAAATTGTTTTTCGAGCGTCAACAAGAGCCCTTCTTGCGTTATTATTTTGTAAGACCCAATCCAATGTACCATAATTCCAACACCTTCGGTCTTAAACGGCGAGGAAAATGAAATTTGTATTGGAGAGAGGCTTATTTATAGAATTACACAGGGCCCAGTCGAATTCGGGTTGGCAAAATCGGACCCGATCGGATACAATAATCAAATGGAACGATTATGAATATTGGAGATTGGGGAGGTGGTAATGCTGTAATATTGGGTCCCCAAGCTGATGATGGGAGAAGGATTACAAAAATGATTCCTGAATGACATTTAAAAGATCGAGTATAAGACTAAGACAAACGAAAGATGGTTAATATAACTCCTTTAAATAGCCAAATTTAGGATCTCCATCACCGCCGATCTATCTGAAAAGAGGCGTTAGCTTCAACGGAGAAAAGTAAAAATAAAAGTCTACCCTATATTAAATTTTTTGCATCATATCTACAATTCTACATTATCTATACTTAGTCGTAAAGTTTTGGAAACGAAGATATTGAGCACATGCCAATGAAGCTGCATATGTTATCATCGTGTCTTCTAGAATAGAGCAATACAAAAATTGAAAAAAGAAGATAAAATATCTCGTTTGGACAATATTTCTTTGCTTTCAATAATGGTTGGTCGATAAACTTTACCTGTCGAGGTCAGATACACTATCATTGTCGCCCTTTTATTTCATCATTTTCTAAACTCTACTGTACCTAGTTACGAGATGATAACGGATTCATGCCCGGCCCCATCACGTTGTTGTCTCAAATCAAATTCTCGTCATGCTTCTCCGAACCAATTTGACCCTGAGATGGCTTTTGGCCTGCAACGGTCTTACCGAAGTCCCTATAATGCCCCAGAATTGAGCCGTACCGGTATCTTATTTCTTTTTGTAGGTAACGGGCGTAGACAGCGGGGGCAGGAAAGAACAAACTTACAGAGCGATGTATATGTACCTCGGAAGCAAATTCATGAATGGAACGAAATTTAACGAAATCATTAATATGATCAGGCTGTAAAGCCTCTGTTTTTCCACGTGTACCGTGGTTTGCATGGACATCTGCCGAGATCGTCAAGGATCGACGCTAACGTTAGCTGTCAGTGTTTTCAGGGCTGCATGCATGACTTATGATTAAGATTAGGACTAGTAATTAACGGTCGGTTACTCTAATGTGGAGATCGGAACTTTAAAGCTAAGATGCGAAACCACGATTAGAGAAAATTCTAGGATTGTGTGTGCAAAAATATATGCAAGATCTAGAGTTAACTGAAAAAATAGACATTGATCTAGGTGATATAATGCAGGTAGCAATACAGAAATAAAAGCTTCACACGTGGGTGAAAATAAATTCAGGTAAATAGATATCCACCATCATGCGGAGACCAAAAGTTCTATTCATCAGTTACTAACAGTGCTGACTGGCGACTGGGACGGAGACAGACCGGGGATAGCTGGGGAATTGACCGCTATAAAGATTAGAAGATTCGCACTGATGATGAAAGAAAAAATTATGAACTTCCAAGAAACCAAGAAAGGTAAAAAAGGATCCAGGAGATTTAATATTATCAATAATCTTCGATTCTTCAATTTTTCAATTTTTCAAAAAAAGAAATAAATAAGGTTATTCACAATGAGTGGCATTGTCACAGATTGGTGGGACGGACTCAAGTCTGAGATGGAAATTCTCAATCCTAAACCTTCTCGTTCTGAAGATGAACATCTTTCAGATGATGATCTTGAAGCAACTACCGGAAGAGATAAAGTTTGGACAGTTATAGCTACTGGTGCTGGTCTTTTCTCTGATGGTTATATTAATAACTCTATTGGAACAGTAGGAACTATCCTTAGTATGATTTATGGTGATGCATATAGTAACTCTCCTGCTTTCAGTAATGTGGCCTCCATTGCTTTTGTTGGTATTGTTGTTGACCAAGTTTCATTTGGTTTTCTCGTTGATTATTATTCTCGCAAAACTGGTATGCTTCTTGCTATGGGAATTCTTATTCTTTTCACCATTTTAGCCTCTGGTGCCTGGGGTGCTAATGGTAGCACAGAAGGTCTTTTTGCTGCTATTACTGCTTACAGATTTTTCTTGGGTTTCGGCTTAGGTGCTGAATATCCAAGTGGTTCGGCCGCTTGTGCTGAGGCAAGTCATGGAATGAAACGTGGTTATAGAATAGATGGGTTGCATGGTCTACAAATACTGCTATTGATTTCGGTTTTGTTGTATCATCTTTTGTTCCTTTGGTTCTTGTAAGGATTTGTGGGGAAAAACATTTAACTCCGGTCCGGAGATTAACTATTGGTCTTGGTGCTACTCCTCCTTTGTCACTTCTTTATTTGCGATTGAAATTCAAGGAACCTGAGTCATTCCGTAAGAACAATATGAAACACGCTAAAATCTCTTATAAGTTGATTATTGGATATCATTGGTTCCGTCTTTTAACTGTTGGATTTATTTGGATTGTTTATGACTTTTCCGCTTATGCCTTTGGTATCTATAGCTCTACTATTGTTAGTATTATTCTTGGGCCTACTTCTCCTCTTACAAAGACTTTAGGATGGAATGTTGTTATTAATTTATTCCTTATGCCTGGTGCGATTTTGGGTGGATGGTCCGTTGATTATTTCGGACCCAGAGTTACTCTTGCCAGTGGTATGTTTTTGCAATCAATCATCGGTCTTGGTATGGCTCTTGCAAGTTTACAACATCATATTGCTGGTTTTGTAGTTGTATTTGGTACCTTTTATGCCCTTGGTGAATTCGGACCCGGTGATAACACTATTTTGATTGCTTCAAAATCTACTACCGCCTGTGTTAGAGGAGAATTTTATGGTCTTGCTGCCGCTATGGGTAAGATTGGTGCTTATATCGGTACTAAGTCGTTTCCTTATTTAATTAAAAGATATGGTGGTGACAGTGCTATCTCCGGTCTTCAAGCTCCTTTCTGGGTTGCTTGTCCTTTGACCATGTTTGCTGGCCTTGTTGGTCTTTTCCTTTTGTCCCCTCTTACTCAAGATGCTGTTTCCGATGAGGAAATCAGATTCAAGGCCTACCTTGCAGATAATGTATTCGATATTTCTCGATTAGGTGATGTTGAATATGTTGATGATCACTCTGGTATTGAAGAAGGTAAAAAGGCCGAAGCGTATAATGTTGCTGAGGCCGCTTCTGAATAGATTTATTTATAAATATATTAAATTTGCTTCTCTATTAAATTTTATTTGTTTATTTTTTTGTTTTTAATCTTAGGAAAAAAACGAACAATATGATATAAGACCACATATCAAAGCAATATACCGGGTCTAGGGCGGAGCTTTGGCCACGGCGGCAAATAGGTCAAACCGAGTGAAAGAACGGCGTGTTGGACATTGTCCCAGCTGACGGAGGAAACCTGGGCCACCAGACGAAGCCAGATACACAGTCTGAATCATAGTCCCATCCTGCCAGAGACAGATTGGATCAACCAAAAACTACAAACCACTGGGTCAAGACAGGGTCTGCCAGACCAAATAGGTGAGGACATAGATTTACATTTTTCAGATTTAAATACAATATCGTTTTTTACCTACCTACTCATACTGCTTATAACACGCCAAACTTAAAGGAGGAGGATTTTTAAAACCCCTTTCGAGTACATTGTTCCCATCTTGGTTTAAACAGAAGTACCAGAAATAAAGAACCATTTATCAATAGATGAGTCAATAGGAGCTGGAGAAAGATCCTCACCAGCAGGAATAAGATCAGCAACCTCAGCCTTAAAAGACCCAGTATTAGAAAGAGTGGTATTGGTCAATTCAATTCCCTTAGGATCAACCTTACCAGAAACAAGTCTCTCCCAAGCTTCAGCACATTCACGGATAATTTCTTCAGCATATTTCTTATTCTTGCATTCTCCTGAAAAGGCGAATTGGTTTTCGGGCTTTCCATCAGGAATCTTATAGATACGGAACCATTCATTAGTAGCTCGAAGTAATCCAGGGAAATGACGTTCAACATCTTCAATGTCATTAACCTTTGAAGCATGAGGATCTTTTACATCAATAGCAATAATCTTCCAATCGGTTTCACCTTCATCCAAAAGAGCCATGACACCAAGAACTTTAACCTGTTTAATTTGACCAGTATATCCAACAGCCTCGCCAATCTCACAGACATCCAAAGGATCATTATCACCAATTGCCTTTGTTTCGGGATGAGTATTATTGGGGTCTTCCCAAGTTTGAGGGAAAGCACCATAATTATGGATATAACCATGATGAGGGAAACTATTTCTAACAAATCGAAGTTTACCTTTCTTTGTATCCTGAACAATAGGATTAAGAGGTAATTCCTTGGAAATCTCTAATTTAGCATTTGTCCACCGAGGAATTTCAACAACCATATTAAGGATTGTTTTCTCAGGATTGGCATAGAGAGGAATATCATGGAATGAAGATACTGGCTTTCCATCTTGCTCAATATAGACCTTGTGCTCAAGGGTATTAGGAGCACCAATTTTACGAACACTATAAGTAGACATATTTTTATTAACTGAAGTCAATGAAGAAGAAGAAGAATATAAATGATTCTGTAGAAGTTGTAATCGATCTGAAATGCTCATAAGTAGAATGGATCGAAACGACAAAAAAATGCAGGAGAGGGAGAAAGAAAAATAAGAAATACCCAAGAATTTCAAAGAATGTTTTCGTCTATTTCTTGTAAGACGATGGTTCCCACCCAACAACTCACTTCAATAACTTGACGATATTGTTCACCTTGTTAGTTGTTTTCATGCAAGCATGGTTCGGCAACCCTGTTAATTAACGTTAACAACATTAACGTTAACAGTTAGAGGTTAACGTTAACTATAGCTAGATCACGCTTTTTGGCCCCAATAATAGCTCCGTCACAACCTAACAGGCTAATGCGGTGGGAGCGGTGCATGGTTAACTGAAGTAATAAGTTATGCTAATCAATTTCTTCATCATGCAGTCATTCTATAACCAGTTGTTAACCAATGAACCAATTCTATTTTTTTTCTCATGTAACCAGCCGAACTGAATAGCTGTCCGAATTGATCGATATCGATCCAATACGAGACCGAAAGCGGTCGCTCTCCTGACCCAAAGCTCACATCAGTCACTCAAATTATGCCCCAAAAAGGGGCGACCCGATGGATCTCTAACCGTTGATTTGTCCACCCCTATAATCATAGGGTTGGGGTAAACGGCCGCATCAATATTTCCTTCCGGCCGAACCCAACTGCTTTAACTTAGCAAAGTCGTTGTTCGTGGGAAGGGTGCGATTCTTTTTCGTTTTGGCGTTTTAGTCAAAAGATCCAATGCTAGATCGGCGCCATCACTTGACACCTCCAGGAGTTGAGACAGAAGGTACATATATAGCTATTCCCTCTTTTGTCTCCGCAACTGAGAGGCTCTGGCCAGTTCACAGTTTGCGCTCTTTTGCTGGCCCTTGATTCATATTCTCAAACGTGTACGGTACAGTTTTAGCTGAGGCTCCGATATCCTTGTCTTTGTTGTCTCTATTTCTCCATCCAGCGTTATACCGCCAATCATGTATGCGCATAAGTTTTATCAACACAGCTGTCCTTCGAAGATGGTCGTCAATCCTAGAACTTCAGCCTAGAAACAGTTCGACGAAAACTGCAGTTGCTACCTAAAGACTCAATTGGAGTCGGACCCACTCATCTTTCAGAGATTCAGGGACAGTTAGATACGCCCTAGGCTTGTCTCCGCGCAGTCAGCCGTGCGGCGATATATATTTATTATGGGTAAGTTAACCTGTGATCAAGTTTAGCGAAAGCTCCGATCGGTGGAGGAGAACTAGGAATTCTAGGACTGATAGTCCCAGGCATTAGCAATTCGTAACAAGTAATAGCATACATTCTGAGCCAGTCTTATCAGGCTGCTGTTGGGCCGCCCCAGCCGCCGAAGGTAGACAATATTTCTATGTAAATACTATTGCAGTACTGAATACATTAAAAAAAAGTAAACAAAATAATAAAGTTTCACAACAACAACTCCTCAAAAAAATTATAACAAAATACATATATATACGATTTTGTGTTTGTTTCCTAGAAACCCCAAAAATAATTAATTAAATTAAATTCCCTCAGAAGGCATTTTTTTTCTTTTGTTTCTCCGTTTAGTATTGAGATGGGGCGCTCCATATAGGAATTTCTTGAACTTCAGATGTAAATCCATATTTACTCTTCTTCTTAGTATCATCAATATCAAACCATGCACCTTCATCACTAACATTAACGTCATGTTCTCTTAATGATTGAACCTGAGAAGTAGAAAGACCCCATGGATCTCTTGGGATCCAGACCAAAGGATTTGGTTCATTAACATATGGATTTTTGTAAGCAACAGATTCTTCTTCATCTGATAATGGCGTCGTAGTAGGTTCATTGAAAATAGGATCAGTAAGAAGCTCCTTGTGAAGAACAGCAGGGGTTAAAAATAAATGAGGCTTGAAATATCGAAGGATAGCACCACCTGAGGGAATACGTCCTCCAAGGAGACCATTATTAGGAGACCCCTTTTCTACTTGAGACACATCATGATCCCGGTCGCCGTCCCCATTAGGTGGAACAATAGGAGCTTGGCTTGATTCACTAGATGTAGGTACAGCCGGGGAACCCTTGTCTAAAGAAGAAGTACCCACAACGACAGGAAGACTTTTAACATCACTATTATCAACATTAGAACGAAGTAAACTTCGAGGTAACCGGAATAATAATGGATCGAAAGCATTACCCAAATGAACATTAACAAATGCAGTGAAAGCCAAGAAAATAGCTTGTAGAACCAAAGGACCCCATGATTTAGCCAAAAGGAATAAACCCAGCAAACAGACTTCTCCAATATAAAGGCCGACAAAAGTTTGAAATAATGCCCTCGAATAATAAATACCACGGCCATCTGAAGGCTTGGAAATAAACATCAAATTGTGTAAGTAAGCCAAATAAATTAATCCAAAAGTAAGAGCTGAAAATATCAACAAAAGAGGTGAGATGATTGAATAAGTGATAGTAATAACAGCTAAATTTGTATAAATAGGGAAAACAGTACCCCACCCAAGAGAACCGAGAACGTTATGACGGTTCCACTTCTTACGAGGAGTACCATCCAAAATAAATCCAAGAACATAGAACAAGATTAAGGTAACAATTTGTAAAAGCATACCACCACAAGCAGAGAAGCCTTGTAATAAGAAATAAGCAATATAGAAATTGGAAGCCTTAGGTAAATTTGTAGCCAACAAACTCATAGCAGAAGTTGGTTTGTTAATAATTTGATCAATAACTGAAGCTGCACCAGAGGTAATAGTAGTAACTAAAAATACCTGAATGACTTGAAATGCAAAATAGGCATTTTGTGTATAATATTCGACTCTTGAAGAAGAAGGATTACCAGCAATTCGACCCATAAGACGAATTACAATTGGTAACAACATCATCAAAACAGCCAATAAAATAGTAGGTAAAAGACCAGTAACAAGACCCATTAAGACTTTAGGTAAGTTATTAAGAAAATCCAACCAGGGGAATTTAGTCTGTAAGTACGTAATATTAGAAATGAAACCAACAAATGCAACTGGAATAGACCAAAAGATAATCAAAGCTATAATAAATGAAGTAGTAGCAAGTTCTCTTACAAGACGTTCCCACCATTTGATGGTTAAATTAGACCAAATGACGTCGTCAGGAGTAATACCAATATATTTAGGAGACATATGAAGAGGCTGATGATGAGCTAAAGCTTGAAATCCTAACTCAGCTTGTTCCTGAGTATAGAAAGTAACAAAAGCAGAATTGAGAGTGGGAGCAGTGTGAGCAGCTTGCTGAAGTTCTTCTACTTCAGTGTTAATTTTGTGTAACTCATCAGAAGAATAATCAATAGTATCAACTTTTTTACCAATGATAGGTTTAAGACGATGACTAGGTCTCTTCTTAGGAGGAACATAAACATCAATATCATCACCTTCAATAGGTCCACCTTTTGCTGGGTTTTTCTCATACTTGAGACGGTTTTTAACAGCTTTTTTTAATAGACTAACTTCTGCACTTTCAATTTTATTAGCAATTTTAGCGCGCTTTTTGACTTTTTTCTCGAGATCGTTAAGATTCCTGTTAATAAAAACGAATTTAACACCTTCGAATAAAGAAGCTAACGCTTCTGAATTTAGATATTCATCTGGGATAGTAGCAATAAGAATTGTTCTCGAGGAAAGTAAATTTGAATAAGCTGGAGAAGTGAGAACAGATTGACGAACAGAAACATAATATTGTAATTCTCTGTAAAGAGAGAAAAGAATAAATCCGTAAAAGAACCAACCAAGAAAAACATGAGCATAATATCGATTGGGATTATGAATATTAGTGAAAGATAAAATATCGAATCCAGTTTGTTTAACGCCTTCAGGGGTTCCACCTCCAGTAGCATTAACCGAAAGTAAAATAGGATAAAGAACAATTATACCAACCAAACAGATAAAAAAAATCAATCTCATATATCTCAAAAAGAAATAACCATCAATGCCAACGTCTCGAAGGATTTCAGAGTCTGGTCTACTAACAAGATCTTTAAACCATCTGAATATACCAGTTGATAATGGACGAGGTTTGTCATTGTCAGGTACTGTATTAGTAACGATTCTTGGTTGATAAATGTTTTTATGTCTGGGACGTAGAAAGAGGAAAGCAGAAATAAATACAATAAAAACGGCAATATTGAATACTGCAGTCGTTCCAATAGTAGAACCTGAGGAAGTTGTATTGCTACTATCAGTCATTATAGTTGAAGACAATCAGCAACAAATTGTAGATGTGTATAAATAAGTCAATCCAATCTCTAATCTCTTATTGCCACAGGAAACAAGAAATTGAAACTGACTGGATCAATAGTGATCAGACGGAGCAAGATTCAAAATCAAATAATTTGCTCTCCTTATTATTAGTATCTTGATTCATGTTAGTTAATCATACACAAAAAATCTAATTATAGATCAGAAACAAAAGACTAAGAGGAAGAGATAACTAGTCGGGTCACTCACTCGCCGGTATCGCCCCAGCCGTCGGAGGAGGAATAGATTGTCTCTGGCTGTCCATTACTAGGTTAGAAATGCCTCAGTATTCTCCTGCATCACGAAGTACAACTATGCAATCAATGGTGGTAGTAGAGCTTCCATAATTTTACTTCATTCTGTTGAGTTAGGGTTTATCGTTGAGAGCTGGAGTTAATTGCCCCATCAACCGCTAAATTGATGTATGTAGGTACTGAACGCATCATCTATCGTCTAGTATATTTCGATGTTGAATTATCATGTCCAATTTGATCAAATAATCCCTAACTTGTTCGGCTAATTTCTCTCTCCATTTCCCCCTTATCTCTTTCATTATGTATACTCACCCCTTGTTTTGATCTCTCTTCGACTTTCCAATCAATCAAAGGAATAAATAAAAAATTAAAAAAATGAAGAAGAAAAACAATTAAAAAAAAAAAGTATAAAGAAAGCTTTTTTAGAAAAAAAAAAGGGTTCTTCACTAAAATGATGAATACCCCCCAATATTTATATGTTTAATGTTTTTATGCGTGCTAAGTCCTACTGCACATTAAAAAAAACCCCCTTCCAGTCAAGAAAAAGCGATACTCCTTCTCTACTTAGCCTAGCTCCGAGTGAGTGTCCCCCCTGTTTCCCGCAGAAAGACGAGCATTGTTAGATCTAAATCGACTTAACCCATTCCAACAATTGATAGACTGCATAAATATTTTTTCCTTTGGCCTGCATGCATAATACAACAACATTATGCGTGAGGCTAAATTATAAAAGTTGCTTGCTCAAATAAGGGCGTGAATAATGAAACCTAAAATCATGCACTAAAACTCACACTTCAATGTACGTAGCAGCAGATCTTGCGGCTAGTATTAACGTTCTGACCTTTCTATTACCATTCATTCTTATTGTAGGGTTTTCGACAGACAGTTGATGGGATTTTAAAGAGTGCTGGTAAACATCTTAGTATTAATCGTACGAAGTCTTGCTGTGGCCCATTTCGATCTTCATCTTTCTCTGACAGCTACCTCTGATTGCTCCAGCTTCTAGAGTAATCTGGGGCGAAACGAGATTCGGGCTGTATGTTCTTATTTGATCTTCATTGCCTCCTAAAGCTGAGACTTTAGTTGATCGCACGTAATTACTCGAATGAAGTCATAGCTAAGTATTGATCGAAGATTAAATTTTTTCTTTTTTTTTTTTTCTTCACTGTATATTATTCCATATATATGATTAATAATATATCACATATTGCGGCGTGTGCGGCCTGCAATTTAATAGATAAATAAATCGCACAACGGTCATAGACTCATCGTACTATAGGGCGACGTGTTTAACTAACGGCACTTTACATTTTGGAGCGTTTGTATAGTGTACTGTACAGTACTAAACTAAATAAAACAAGAATGATATAACTCAGATTACAGTAAGAACCTCGGAACAGTAAACAATGGTGTTTCGATATCGATGCTGCTATTTTATATAAGAAAATTTCACTTCCTATTAATTAAAGTATCATGAAATTATTAAAATTACAAGGGAACAAATTATGATTTCAGTCTGCTCCATGGTAATAAGTCTTTCTAATAATAATCCATTTTCTGAAACTTGGGGCGGAGTGGAGCCCACACCTACCAGAGGCGAGACAATCCATGAGATGCGGGTTGTTCATCGGGAACGTGAATTACATGTATATTACACACGTATGATGAATATTACACACGTATGATGAATATTACACACGTATGATGATCGATGTATTGTACAAGTAAGCAGTCGCGACAAGAAGATCATATTTCCATAGAGCACACCTGTTCATCATTGTCAAGCGCTGGAGCTACAGCGAGCTTTTTGGATATACACCAATTTGCATTGGTGGTGATAATGGGTATGCAATAAATATTCGACCAGAAAGAGTCAGTTAGTTGTGCACGCGCATTCTAGTCTAACGTTAACCTTAAGTCCAAGCTGAATTAGAGGAACGCGTAACAGTTCTGCATGAATTTGAACAGTGATACATCTACAGATAGGATCAGCGATTGAATCGACGGCATTTTCAATCCAAACTCGATGAAAATAATATACATACCTAAATGGTTTCAAGGAAACGAACGAAAGTTGAGAGAAAGGTCCTGAGTTGGAACTTGCTATCGAGGCGTACGGCAACCACCGGCCAGCCTGCACCCTTACGCAACACCAAAAATTTATAGATTAAAACTTACTTATCTTGGGAGAGGAGAGTCTTCACTTATCTTGCTGGTAAGCTCAAATGTTTCATACCAACTGTTGCTCGACCTAACCTCATCGAAATAAGAATAACTTACAGATATTCGACAGTCACCAAGGTGCATAAGGGGTTTGTTTATCTCCACCTTATTCTCTTTTCATTTGTTTAAGATGTTTCGCCGCCCTTATTTCTTTTGTAAGATCGATCCCCTGAAAATGATTGTCTTAAAGTAAAAAACGCCTTAATTATGCGGCTCGCCTGCAGATCTTCCTGTGACTAGCCGTATTTAGTTTAACGCCTGAGAATTCAACCGTTAAACCAAAATTGGTTAAGGTTAACTTTTGTTTATCCATCTACTTCTGGCCAGCGTTAGTTGCCAGGGCATATACAATTAAGGCAAGTCTAATGACTGGGACGTATCTTTGATCCATATCTCACCGACATCTGTTTGCCCGCGATCGATCGTAGAAACTCAATTGTGTTGATCTTTCACTTGCAGATGCTGGCCTGACGAAATATACTGTACTGTACTGTAAATTACCGCAACCTGTAACGTGTTCATGTTTTTCAATGTGCAGTACCATAATCAGTGGTAAATCTTTAAATTTTTTTAATAAATTTACTTCTAGAATTCCGGATAATTTGCCGAGGTACACTTTTTGATGAGTTAAGCTTTTTACTTATGCATGGAACAATTTCGCCCACGATTCTAACTTAAAGCATGTATACTTACAGTACAGACTGAACTGTTAACTTAATGTTAACTTACTGTACACTTCACCCAAAATAGTCTTCACTTCCGTGAGTGTAAGCAGCATTTCTGTTTCACGCGCTGAACCACATACATTCCAATAGAATATGATGAGATATTGCTGAAATCAGTCATAATATTTACAAATTTTCGGTTTTCGATTATATGTGGTCAATAATACTATGCCTTGACTTGCTGGAAACGGCAGAATCACGACCGACAAATATGGGGACACCCAGCACAATCGAGAGAATATTGCCTGGGCGGAGCTATTTCAATCTCCTTATTTTTCAAATCTCTCTAGGGATGTGGGGATTCGACACAACCGCCGTAGGCACAAATGGGTCAAATAGATTTCCTAGCCTACTCTGAGGTTCAGTGTCGAGACCGTTATTCAATTATGATTTTGGACCGAACACGCCTTCAGACCCTTATAATTCTTACCACTCTCGCTAGTCTCACTTGCATCCGGCTTATTTACTTTAGCGATATTTTCTCAGAGCACTCCGGCAATACCATGGTGATGAGAAAAAATATATATATCCCCATGAATGTGGCGGGCGGGTGTTCTTCGTCATGTTCCTATTATGGATACATGCATGCAACCTTAATACATTTAAAGTTCAAAGTTAAAGTTCAAAGTTAATCTTTGTATCATCTATAACTGTTAAAGCAAGATCCATTCGTTGCTTATTCTCTGTATACTACCAATGGTGATAATCTACAACGGTTCACCGATAACCCAGTTATCATGACTTTAAATCTCTTTTTTCTCTTCCGTTATATCGAAGTATTTAACTATAGCTTTTAATGAGTGACACTTGTCTCTTTCATTATGTTCACTATTTCAAAAACATACATATATATACGTTACATGGAAGTACTTTCTTCTGGGTAAAAGCTAATCCGACCACATAGATCTACCCCATAACAAAGTACTCTATCTGTTGAATACTAGTCATTACAATGGTGCTAACATCAATAATAACAGTATAGAAGCATATAACAATAGCGGCAGCAGATCTAGGTAACAACGGCCTGGAAACATAGTGCTTATGAGTCATGACAGCCCTCAAGTGATAATCTCTATATCTCCTCTTCCTCTTCCCTGGATATCAATGCCAAGTCACCGGAGACACGAAATCCTAGTCACTAACTTCTGTAGTACGTTAGCAATTTTATGACGTTAACGTTACACAATGCCAATTACGGAACGGCTCTCACCGTGAGGGTTAGGGCAAACATTATCGGCGAAAGCTTAAGATCGTCACTAAGCAAGCGCAAACGCGAGATGGTACTTTTTCATCTTTACCATAATATCTACATCTATATAGGCTGCTCTCTCAGTATTAAAAAAATTTTAAAGGAGAAGAAAGGGTTAGCTATCTAAGATCTATAATGAGCTTGGTAGATCAAACTATAGAGCTGTTGAAAACATGCTCTCATGTACCTGAATCTGTGGTCAAACAGTTATGTTATAAGGCACAAGAACTATTGATAGAAGAAGGCAATGTTCAGTTGGTTCATACCCCTGTTACCATTTGTGGAGATATCCACGGACAATTTCATGATCTATTAACATTATTTTCAATCGGTGGCCAATGTCCGTATACAAACTACCTTTTTTTGGGAGATTTCGTGGATAGAGGCTTCTATTCTCTAGAATCATTCTTATTGTTATTATGTCTGAAAGTACGATATCCAGATAGAATCACTCTAATTAGAGGTAATCATGAATCACGTCAAATTACTTCCGCTTATGGATTCTACGATGAATGCCTGAGGAAATATGGATCTGCTTCTGTTTGGAGATTATGTTGTAGTGTATTTGATTATCTTTCTTTAAGTGCATTAGTTGGTGGACCAGGAGGAGTATTTTGTGTTCATGGTGGATTATCACCTGCTATTCAAAGTTTAAATGAAATCAGGCATATTGATCGAAAGCAGGAAGTTCCTCATGATGGACCTATGTGTGATTTATTATGGTCGGATCCAGATGATTCATTAGACAGTAATTGGGATGGTAATAACAATAACACTAGTAATAACAACAACAAAAATGGCAGTGAGGAAAATGATAATAATGAAAATGATGATGATATTTATAATGACAGTGATGATATTAATGATAATGATTCTTCTATGAATACTACGAATGATTCTGATAATCCTTCTGGCAGCGGTATATCAACAGCAGCTGTCTCTGATAATAGTGATTCAACCCTCATAACAAATGGTTTATATGACTTATCAAAGGCGTCTACAAATGGTTCGGCCCTTCAATCAATGGCGACTTCGTGGGGAGTTTCTCCTCGTGGAGCAGGATATTTATTTGGTCCTCTTCCAGTTCACCAATTTAACCATGTTAATAATACTTCACTGATAGCTCGAGCTCATCAGTTAGTATTAGAAGGTTACAAAGAGATGTTTGATAGTCAGCTCGTAACTGTTTGGTCTGCTCCAAATTACTGTTACAGATGTGGCAATGTGGCTGCAATTCTTCAAATAGATGACAATTATGAAAGGCAATATTCGGTGTTTCATGCCCAAGAGAATAATCTTGGTAATGGTCATGTTGTTCCTACTAAGCGCCCAGTAGCTGAATATTTCTTGTAGTACAGGAGTGATTACCGAATCGACTTTAGTGAGACCTGTAGCTCACTTTTTGCTCGGGGAGGTCAGCCTATATTTTACAAAGCAGGACTCGATCTTCGGGTGGTTCGGGGTCTTGAAAAGTTGAGTCTATTAGCGGAATTATTGAGACATCCGTCTCCAGATGACGGGAGACTGAGACGATGATATGGCTGGCATTTACGGTTAAACTGGACTCTCTGCATTATATATCCGGGCTCGCGCTGTTAGAAGCTGAACTCCGTGCCAAGTGAACAAGTCCCTGATTCAGCATTCAGCATCACTTACTATTTATTATTTCTTACGGGAAATCATTCGTCAGGACATTTTCCACAATGCCCCCTTGCTTATCGCTCAAGCTTCTTCTTCTTCTTATATCACCAATGGCTCTGCGAAGATTCGGATGCCTAGACTTTTGATATTGCAACCTGAACTTCAATTCAAAATGATAGACTCTACGGTGGCTTTTCGAGCTAGCTAGTAAGTGTAGTCTATGACTGCATATCTTGACGCAATGTGCTCGAGAAGATATATATATATATATATATATGATTCTTACTTTTATTTATAAGTTAATAATAAACTACATACAGAAAGTATGGTAAATATTTCAACCGTATTCTGTCATCTTTGACTCAGGCCAGTGCCGAGTTGACTCAAACAAGTAAGATCCCAACATGTAGGACAAGAGTAGGAGATTGTTATCCTGGTCCAATCTTAGGCATGTCATTGATATCTCCAAGACCTGCTAAATAGGTGTTGTAGTCGTTGACTCTATCAGAGAAAGATTTTCCGGATTTCTTACGAAGGGCTTCTTCTTGCTGCAATGTTAGAATCTCTTCAGGTATAAATCAATAGTAGAGCTCCCCCTGGATGGTGCTGCAAACCAGCCACTAAGCTCGAGGTCAAGTATACATTCCTAAGCTGGGACTCGGGTCCCGTCACTGATAGAGCAATTCTCAACCACAGCGAGAACTAGTTGTCTGCCGTGAGGCGCCAGATGTAAACCTCGATTAACTGCAACAGATTAATATACATACCCGTCTTCTACGAGCTTCTTCAAATTTTCTCTCTGCTTCCGTCATGTTATTATCGATCTCTTCCTTTTCGTTTCGGTCTTGGTATTTGTCACCGGTGTTCTCCGTCTTATCATCTAACAGATGTGTCTCATCTGATGCAATGTTTTTGTTATTCTTGTCACTTGTATCTCTTTGTTTCTTTTTCTTTTTGGACTTGGTATCCTTTTTTGTGATCTTTCCTGATTTACTATCCCCTTTGATTCGGAGCTTTCCAGGAATAACAGGTCTATCGTACTCGCCCATAGCAAAATAGGGGGCAAAAAAAACTTGATCGAGTTATCTGGGGATAGAGGAAGAGTTAAATGACGAACCCCAGAAGATTCTATTGTTACTGGAGAAACTGAGTTCATGCAAAATAATCACTAACCGCTATGCAGCAAGATAAGGGCAAGGGTAGACTCTCTAACCATACAAATATGTGCTATAAGAGTAAATTTAGTCAGCCTTAGCCATAGTGACGGTAAGATGATCGGGGTATGAACCCGTATCTCTCTCTGATTGGCACAGTTACTCGAGAGAATGATGATGATAATTGAGTCATTGAACAACAACCCTAAATCGGTCGGTCAATATTAACGGTCATCTATAATGATTCTACGTATATATATGAGCCAAAGAGAATTATTGGAACAGAATGAACTACTTCAATATTTATTTTGTAGTCTTAATTAGTTCTCAAAGACAAGAATACTATATTCAGATGATCCATATTTAAACTAGTATCGATTTTCACAAAGTTGTAATTAATTACCCAAGTTACTAGTCGTTACCCTTGACTTCTTCTAATAAATTTCATACTTAACAATCTTAACATCGCAAATTAGTAAATTGATCGAATCTATAGTTTGTACTCATATATATATATACTGGACATTTAAAAAAAAAAATTTATTCTTATATCAGTATACATTATTAAGATGTTTTTGCAATAATTATCAATGAGGCACCAAAAACCCGCTTACGTTTGTATTCAGGAGAACGAGTGAGCGCATGCATGCTTTTTACCTTCGGGAGTCGAACGGCGTCTGGGCATCATCAGCCAATCCATTAATATTAAAAGAATATTAGTTGAAATGGGTGATATTATGATACTGTACACTAGAGGGGTTCACTGCCAAAAATTAGCGTAGGTTTCCTACGTTGGGACTTCCCAAATAGGTATAGGTATTGCATAGTCTGGGAGACCTGCCAGAGGTCTCCCAGACTATTAAAATGTTGATTATGATCGTAACGGAACTGATCACATATTTCTACTGCCGCACAGAATGCGGCTGTGGATAGAAATCGCGTAAAATCATCCCAGACTTCTAAAAGTTATAAATTTATGAAATCTTTAGTGACATTCTCCACGTAGAGGAGGAATAGAAGATTTTTTTTTTTTATCTTCGATATTGATTAAGTATAAAATATATAAAATAATTATTAAATCATAACACACACCCTACATCTAACCAATCGTTTAAGGCCGGGGCCCTCCACTCACGACAGCGTATACCTATTTGGGTAATCCCAACTTAGGAAACCTACTCTAATTTTGGCAGTGAACCCCTCTACTGTACCTTCTAGAATCTCGGCCACAATTCCGTGAAACTGAAACGACTTGATTAACTATTCCTTTAGTCCTCGCCTGTACATACATTGTAACTTCAGTCAGAATAGTAACAGACGTACTAGGTTAGCGTTAGATGTGTCAAACTCTGGCCGGCCGGTAGGATAATTAAGACATGTGTCTGCGTTAAATTAATACTTAAGAAGTTAACTTAACTGCTACAAATATCTACTCCCTGTATGCTGTCTCAGTAAGATTCATTCTTAGTTACGTCATCGCATAGTCTCCTGAATTCTTAATGCACTAATTTAGTGATCGCTAGTTGGACCTAACCTCTTTTCATTGGCTATAGCCAAACAAGGCGGCTAACTCCGGCAGGGATCGTGCCGTTAATATTGTCTTGACCAACCGCAGTATCCATGCTTATCTAATACTTAGCATTAGGATATTGTTAAAGCCGTACAGCATGTGCTAGCTAGCTAGCTTGCTGGCGCTACATAACCCTCAGGTCCGAGGTAAGTTAATAACTAGCAGCCACATGAACTGCCAATTAACTTATCGTCTGCTGGATTGCATGTGTTTCGAACCCTAACTCTCCGGAGCCCCACGGGTCTATCTTGCTTTTGTTTAGCGTTATCTTCCTTCCTGAAGCAACTTCACCAATTTCATCCATATCACTATTGATACACTTTAGATACCATCCGATTCTTCATTAATATGAAAGTAAGTAATAAAATAATATTAGAATGGATGATTATGATGTCGGGAACAAGTCGGTAAAAGACCGGGGTATATCACCTAAGAAACTAATCTTTATCTATCTTCACTGTAGTGGGGGACCAATGAAACCCACCAAAAAATGGTGAAGCTATGATGATAATCAACATTTTCCCCGCAAAATCCCCTGAATATTGGTTGCGCTCTTAATAAGCTTAATAAATTCAGCCATGATGGGAGCAGTTATCACCTCAGAAAAGAGTGATTCGTACTTGGAATACTACCAATTAATTGTCGCGTTCTCAAGATATGGTCAACCTGATCGAAACTAAGAGAGGGGTGTGTGAGGAATATGATTTCTCTTTCTCTTTCTCTTTCTCTCTCTAGTTATCCATTCTGTTATGACTAACAAGATAATTTCTAGTTTATTGATGATCAAGAGCTGGAACAGCTCAACGCATGTTTATCTTTCGATACCCCCGAAAGTAAGATAATAGGTGGCATTGATTTATATACCACTAAACCAGCTGGTTCGGATAAGAAACTCCTTAGGATCTTGGATAAACAACTCTATAGCCATCATCAAGATGCTATGTCACATTATGACCAATTTCCTCTATCATCATCCATGTCACCTCCAACAACTTTATCAGTCTTCTCACCTCCAAATCCCAGCAACTTGAGCCAAAGTCATAATAATAATAATAGTAATAATAATCAATACTTGCATATTTTTGATCCAAATTCTATAGACTCTATCCGATCAAGGTCACGCAGAAATAGTAAGGTATATTCTTCGTCTGCTGGTGCACTTGCTTCAAATTTGAACTATGGATCAAATGGTACAGGTACCGCTACCTTGACTACAACAAATACTGCAATTATAAATTCCTCGGCGGCTTTGGCTACTTCTCTTTCTTCGTCACCATTTGGTCCTTTAAATCAGGCAGCTTCAAGGAAAACGTTTGCTTATTTGATTTCAGTATTAAATGCCTCGGATCCAGACCATGATTTCACATCATTACAACCTGAAGATTTTAAACGAGAACCAAGTTTAACGGTGGTAGTTAATTCTTTTAACAATATTTTATTTGGTCAAGGTTTACCAGTACCTCCCCGTCTATGGGAATCTCTAGATAAGCATATTGATATGAAGGATTGCGCTATATATAGTTTCACACCTCCAGAGACTTTTCTTGCTGATGAGCCAGGAACAATGTGGTCAATGATGTGGTTTTTTTTCAATAAGCGTCGTAAGCGGGTGGCTTATTTACATTTGAAAGCAATTCGTCATTATCAAAGTCCTGTATTAAATGCTGTGGATGTGAGGAAGAAGCACAGAGGTGAAAGTCAAATGGAACTTTATGATGATGACAAGGACGAATATGATCTGACGTATTCTTCCGATTCACAAATGTATGATGAAGTAGTAGGTGATTTAGAGCTGGAGTAATTTCTCCTCCTAAGTTAACGAGTTGTTTTTCTTATTTTTATTTTTATTTTTATTTTTCTTACTTTGATGTCGATTTTCTTTTATGATGATTTGATGACTTGATTTTATGGCATATGGCCGTACGAGCTATTTTTTTAGCGTAGTTTACAACGAAATACACATTTATTGATGATTATATTGCCTATACTAGGACTCAGCCTTTTGAGGTGTAACGAGATTAGAGGTCATTGTCTGCCTCTGGCAGCCTGGGCCAATCCCCACACTCTACTACTTGCTTCCCTCAACATTAGGAAACTGTTGACCAAGAGATGAAAGCGTCAGCAGTGCATTTTTTTTTAAAACCCATTATTATTAAATATTATTAAATTATATGGAAATACACCAATTTGATATTCAACTACTCTTGCGTATATTTCATAAAGCTTCTCCTAAGTGTTCTTCGTAAGCTCGACTTTTGAGCACCTACAAATGAATCAACTGCCACTCGAATAGCTCGATTGACATCATATCGAGAAACATATTCAGCCAAACGCATCTTGGCAAAGCTTTCGCTCAATCGAAGAATACTTTCCAAATGTCGCACAGTGATGGGGAATGACCCAGTGGCTCTAGACTCTTCTCGCATTTCACCATACACCATAGCGATCTTATCTCTATCCATACTAGTAAGTTTAGGTTGAACTTTTGTTCGAGAATAGTAAATATATTTTCGAAGCAAATCCTGGGAAATAATAGGACCAGCATTTGGCTGAAGGGAAGATGCCATATGGGCACCACCATCATCATCGTCATCGTCATAACTACCACCATTACTAAAAAGAGGATGGTTCTTGGTGTGTGAAATAACCACAAACTTAGCTAACATCTCATCAATCTCTGGATCAACCGTATCCCGAACAACACATAAAACATCAAAACGAGATAAAATAGGCTCGGTAAGATCAACATTCTGAGAAAATGGAATCGTCGAATTATATCTTCCTCCATTAGGGTTAGCAGCAGCAATAACTGCACACCTAGCCTGAAGAGATGTCACAATACCTGCTTTCGAGATACTAATAGACTGTTGCTCCATTGCTTCGTGGATCGATGTACGATCTTGATCATTCATTTTATCAAACTCATCAATTAAACAAGTACCCTTATCAGCAAGAACTAAAGCACCACCTTCTAAAGTCCACTCACGAGTAATGGGGTCCTTTCGTACTGAAGCAGTTAAACCAACAGCAGAAGCACCCTGACCTGTTGCAAAAACAGCTCTATGGGCAGTTTTCTCTACATATTTTAACAATTGTGACTTGGCAGTACCCGGATCACCAAGAAGAAGTACATTGATATCGCCTCTGATGGAATGCTTTCCATTAACATCCTTAGCAACTCCACCAAATAATGAGCAGGCAAGAGCGGTCTTTATATCATAATGGCCATATATGGATGGTGCCATTGATCTAATAATTGTATTGATGACATCTTTAGATTTAGACAATGCTCGAATTTCTGTTTCTTCTTCTTCAGACAAAATGAATTCGCCAATCTCCCCAGCTTCACGACGTTGAACAAGATTAGCCTCAATCACAGTTGCAAATACGGGGAATCCATTTTTAGCATTCAATCCACCATCATATGAATTCTTATAAATACCAGTAATATCCACCTCTTCACCAGGTTTGGCCTTATCTATCAAATCCCAAAGTAAAATAATTTCACGATGTCGAGGTAATCTTCCAGGCGGAACAGTTCCAGGTGATTCTTGAAGAGTAATCTTTTGATAGTTCCGATAGACAGTTTTATCTGAATTCAGAAGGAATGGACCTCGAGATTGACAAGAATGACAAAATGAGATTTTAACTTCGGTATTAGAATCTTGAAAATAAGGGCCTAATATCATACCACATTTAGGACAATCGAATTTGACATATTTCAATTGTGGGAAAACTCCTGTTCGTCTTGTGACTACTCCAGTGACCCGCACCAGGGAATTCAGATGGTTTTCTCTTAAATCTCTTAATGTGAAAGTGGTGGGTAGATCAGAAATTCTCACATGAACTTCAGCATGAATACGAGAATATTCAGGATAATGTAATTCAATTGCTTCCATTGCTACGACATCAAAAATTTTTAAGATTTCAGTTGGGGCTACAGCTAAAAAATATGCCAATGTAGCTTTTGATTCCACAAGATGTGTATAAACAATAGTAAGGGATTCACTATTAACTTCCCCTAATTTACGGATTCTAGTCCCGTAAACTGAATGACCATTCTCATCCGTATATTCCAAAAGGAAATTCTTAAATTCACGGGCAATACTTCGGTGAACAGCAGGTTGAGTTACCCATTCAGCAATCGATTCGGCTTTAACATCACCCAGACTCTCTAATGATAAAATTTCATTCATGGGATCATCATCATCTGAATTATCTATGCCAGCCAAATCTTCATCATATTGATTTCTGCGACGACGACGAGAAGGTGGTACTAGATCTTCTGCATCTCCATCATCCAGGAAAGCGTCTGGTAATCCTCTCTGAGCTCTAAGTTGTCTGTCACGACGATTCAGCTGCGCATCAACACGTCTACGAGTTTCAAGATCTAAATCATCGAACTGGCCATTATCATCGATATTACCGTCTCCCAAATCGTATTGGTCCTTTTCCCTAGATTCCATGTAATCACGTTCCATATTATCACCAAACAGATCTTCACCAGCTTCTTCTTCAGCCATTTCATCCAAATCATCAATAACATCTTCTTGGATAAGATCTTCATCGTCTTCGTCGAATGGTAAAGCAGGTGGAGATGACGGGGGTAATGAGGCCGCCACTGGTGACGATGGTAAATCGTTACCTGCCGCCGAGGCAGAATTCCTATCTCTTTTCCTTGATTGTGACATTTTTATAATTGAGAGAAATTATCAGAAGAAAACTAAGACTATATTATATTACAGCTTCATTAAGGAGAATCCAAAAAAAAAAGAAAAAAAGTAAAAAGACAGTGTTTATTGGAATAAGAAGAGAAGGTGGAGAAAACAGAAAAATGAGATCTCTAAGAAATAAGTGAAAGAAACGCGAGACGCGTGTCGAGGCACGAATTGATTTAACTAATTAGGAAATGATACGGCATTTACGTGTTATTACCTAACCCAAATATCGCCCGATATACTCTGTACGCGTACGCATTTTCCGCCCTATGGCGACGTGATCGAAACTGGTTAATTTTGCTACTCAACTGCTGTCAATACAAGTGCCTGATTCAAAGGGTCGAATAAATGATTCACAATCAATAGCACTTTCTGTGGTTAAGCAAGTTATGAATCTTGGGCAAACAGGCAACAGCTGGACAGGCAATGATCAGGGCTCTTATATATCTCAGTTACGTTAACTATAACATTATGAACCGACAAAAGAATAAATGAGAAAATAGAGCGAATCACAATTAAGAAAAAAGATGGAGCCGCTATGACAGCAAGGTTAATCAGCATAGACACCGGATTTAAGAAGAAAATAAATAAAATAAGAAGAAGACATATTCACCCAAACTAAACAGCCTCAATTGGCATAAACACCAGATTTAACAATTTTGAAAAAAACTATCCCTGGTGGACAGAACGGAGAAAAGACTACATGCAAGGATCGGTTAATGGATCCATCGACATTGCGATCTCTTTTAAGTACTATTCGTTGGTCTATACAATTAGACCAGATCAGACCGAGTGATGGTAGTTTTGGTCGCTCCTGCGGTCCCTGCATATCCACTGGTTGACTTGCTTGAAATAATACCTGCCTATATACATGTTGTTGACGTTGTTGTTGACTCATGAAATATCTACCCGGAACCTTACCAACGGTCTCAGCTTGAATAATACTGGGCCCTTCCCAACCAGAAAACCACCTAACTTGATGACTCATTGATAATGGTTCAAAATCAGATTGAGCAGGTAAAATTTGACTGAATCTGTCTGAAACCTGATTAGCAGTAACAACGGCGCATTGGTGCTCCCTAGACAGTTTCCGAAGAAAACGAGATAAATGTGCAAGACTGTTATCTCTTTGTAGCAGTAGATGACGGTCATATTCAGCTCGGTAATGAGCAGCAATACTGTCGATAATGACCAATCCGGCTTCGAATCTCTTCACCGCTATAGGTAATTGATAATGAACTACGTGCTCAAGTTCTTCTTGGTCCCGGCATGTAAAGCAATGAACTCTGTCACTATTGGGCTTAGGTCGCTGAGTTGTGGGCACAGGAGATCCATCAGGATAGTACTTTCCTTGAATCCCTTTTAAAATATCAAATAGCCGTCTAGTTTCAAGCCCTGATTCAGTAGAAATGTATATAGCAGATTTTCCTAGACCCCCCTTGTTTTCAGGCAATTGAACAGTCACACACAATTGAGTTAAAAAATTCGATTTACCTGTAGAACCTTCCCCAGAAATTTCTGTAATATAACCAGTTCGGATTCCACCATTTAAGGCTTCGTCAATTCTATCATCACCAGTAGTGAACATGTTGCTTAGAGTATGCAGATGCGAAGATGACACCGAATCAGTAGTGTTAACATTAATTCTAACTTGTGAGCTAGTGGCATTAAGTTCTATATCACCCGATAACTCACTGCTTTTAGATGAGGTACTGGACTCAAACACATCGGGCGCCTTAATTAATTGAGTTGCTGGGAAAATATCTACAGATTCAATAGCCTCTTTAAAGAAAATATCCAAGAATCGATTAATTTCATTAATACTCCTAGTACATATTTGAGCTATCTCTTTTGGTTCCATAATTAATAGATCGGTTGTGGTTATTCGAGTTCTTTCAAAAGCCATCTTTAATTGGTCGAAATCTTCGCTATTAGCTAACGAGCATGAAGGGTACGATTGGCACAAATCCATGGTACATAATCATTTCAATTTAAAGAGGTAGCTAGTTGGATAATTTCTATCTTCAATGGCATACTTGTAAATAAACCAAATACAATCGAAACGTACAATAAAACAGACCGCTTGCCTCGGTAGAAATCGTAAACAACAAGAAGTTCACGACGCGTAAGTCCGATAAGTGAATATATATGCCGTGTCCGACACGTTTTCTCCCTGCGCTGGTTGTTTTAGTACCTTTTTATTTTTTACCCATTGGGTTTTTTTAGCGTTGGTTGTTTTTCCAGTGCCATGAAACAAATGCTTGGGTCACCAAAAGGTTCAGGAGGAGCTTGCAGGAACCACGTAGACTTGAGATCATCATGTAGAATTATGTAGTACGGCCCAACAGTCCGGCTGAGGTTAGCTCACAGTAGCTCTGCTTAGCCGTGGCTAGGATTCCTAGGTACCAATTTATTATTATCCGACACGTTTTCGTCTTGTCAACAGTTAACTTATAGGCATAATTAAGCGCGTAAACAAGGCCATAGTCCGGCTGAGGTTAGCTCACAGTAGCTCTGCTTAGCCGTGGCTAGGATTCCTAGGTACCAATTAAATTTATTATTATTATTATAATTATATACTTAACCCAGTAGTCGAAAGAATACCCGTAACTTGTGTACCGACGAGACAAACACGGTTTATACCAAGATATTAGACGAGTACTTTGAATACGATGAATATAATATAATACAATATAATAAGTTGAAATTTAAAAGAACAGAAAGAATGGAAAGAATAATAAAAGATAGAAAAAAGTTAACGTTTTAAATAATCAGTAATCTATATAATCATAAAAATCACTCTATCACACTATCGAGATAACACAATCGCGTTCGGAGTGCGTTCCACCCAGATAACTGGTTTTATCAATCAGATCAATCCCTATTCTGTGGTCGTACAATTGGTGCTAACCAGTCGACACAGCTATATTGACAGAGTATTCGGTCTAGGACTAGTAGTAACTGACTTGCTAATAGGTAGTGGTATTCCTTTTTGGTTTTGTTTTTCTTTTTGGCATTTTGGTTTTGGTATATAATGGTACAAGACACGAAGAAGGAAGACCATGTTGTCGGGGGAAGCCCCGAATCAATCACTGCCTTGGATTACATTGAGTCGCAGATGAAATTGTAAGTGCTTGCAGGCATTTGGGGCAGAGGGCCAAGATCCAGACCATTTAGCAAAAGGACACGTTGGGGTTCCGGAGTAGAAGAACTAAATGACAACTAAAAAGAACGAAGAAGTAAGAGAAGAACGTCTTAGCTAAAGCTCGAGCCACCGGGTGGATGCACAACACACTCATTTTCTCCTATTTCTGGGTTGTAAAGTGTCGAGACGATTAACTAACACGTGTTAGAGAACAAGATGCTAGGGATATTATGCCTTTCGATCCAAATCATTGTACTCATCATGATGAACCTTTAAGACAACCAATATTTGCATGCTTAACCTGTCGTGCTAAGAACAATGGGCAATATAATGGCATATGTTATTCTTGTAGTATTCAATGCCATTCGAATCATGATTTGGTAGAACTATTTGCTCGACGCAGGTTTTCATGTGATTGTGGGACTAATCGAATGGCGTCTTTTGGAGCTTGTAATCTGAGGAAGAATTTTGATGATCTGGATACTTCAGAAGAAACCAACTCTTATAGTCATAACTTTAGTGGCCGGTTTTGTTCATGTGATGAGTTATATGATGCGTCGAAGGAACAAGGGATCATGTTTCAGTGTTTATTGGGTGATGTCTGTAAAGAGGACTGGTATCATGAGGAGTGTATTCTGGGTATCTCAAGAGATGGTATCAATAGAGAATCTTTAGACGCCAAATTTAAGACTGAAAAGAAGAATCTATCTGCCTATCCTCAGGGAGTCAATGTCTATGACTCGTTGGAGCCTGCTGCATCACCAAGTGTAAGGGCTCCGGAAGAGATTAAAGCCGAGAAGGAGAAATCGTTACAACCTGATAGTGATGATAATGGTAATAATGGTGATAATGATGTCGATGATGATGTGGACGATGAGGAAGACGATACGCTAGATGGTTTACCGAGTCAGGATGAAATTGGTGCTTTCATATGTTGGAGATGTGTGCAGAAACATCCAATTCTGTCTGAATGGGGTTCATGGCCTGAACTTGCTCATTTGCCAGTGATTCGAGGTTCTTTTAAAACCCAAGATGAGCGCAAAGAGTTCTTGAATACAATAGGAAGGACTGATGTTGACAGTGAAAAGAATACAATATCAAACGGAAACGGAAATAATGAACAGCCCATATCTGGGAAACGCAAATTGGGGGAAGATAATTCAAATGAAGATTCTAAAAGGATCAAACTACAACAGCAAACACCTGAACATAAATTGGAGTTTTCGATATTCCTTAAGCCGGGCTTTCAGGATATTCTAAAATCGTCTACTGACCCCGAAGTAAAATCATTCACATCAAAGTTCCCATTCCTTGCAGAGGAAGAAGAGGTTTATGAACCACCGCAAGATGATGATGCTAATTCATCACTTTTGGATGCAGGCACTCGTGCTTTAAATTCATTACCTCGTGATCAGGCTATCGATGGCATGCATGCTTACTCAATGATTCGTGAGAGATTAACAATGTTCCTTCGTCCATTTGCAGAGCAAGGTAAGGTCGTTACAGAGACTGATGTTAACAAGTTTTTCAATGAAGTCAGAAACGAATCAAAATAAAAAAATATTTAATGACATAACCGATATTTAAAAAGGCTAATTGATGATTTCGCTCCCCGCCCCTCCCCCGAGCGATTCGAGAGAACAGACATCCGAGAGTTGGTCTGCTCGGAGTCTCCAGCCGGAGGCTAGTCTGCCGCACATTGAAAGGCGAAACTCACTCGATAAGCTTTATTTTAAGTTACACATTTTTTAAATAGAAGTAACGACCGATTTGATAGTAAGGTAATCATCTAAACCATACTTGGAACCTTCACGACCAAAACCAGACTCCTTCACACCACCAAATGGTAAAGCACTTTCAGTGATAATACCAACATTAACACCAATCATACCAACTTCAAGGGCTTCACTGACTCGGTGAACACGTTTATTATTATTGGTATATATATATGCAGCCAGACCAAATTGAGTGTCATTAGCAAGTCTGATAACTTCTTCATCACTAGAGAATTTTGAAAGAGCTGCTAATGGACCAAAAGTCTCTTCCTTAGTAACTGCCATGCTAGGATTAACATCAACTAAAACAGTGGGAGAATAAAAGTTCTCACCAAGTTCTTGGGCTAATGGTTTACCACCAACAAGAACTTTGGCATTTTTACTAATAGCATCTTGGACATGTCTATCTACTTTTTTAACAGCATTAGAATTAATAAGAGGACCTAATTTTGTATCAGCTTCAAAACCACTACCAACCTTAAAAGCAGCAACTTTATCAGCAAGTTTCTTAGCAAATTCATCATAGACCTGCTCATGAACATAGAATCGATTGGCACAAATGCAAGTCTGACCAGAACCTCTAAATTTACTAGCAAGAGCTCCTTCAACAGCAGCATCAATATCAGCATCTTCAAAAATAATAAAAGGAGCATTACCACCTAATTCGAAAGAAACCTTCTTAACTGTTGAAGCAGCCTGTCCCATAAGGATCTTGCCAACATTGGTTGAACCAGTGAAAGTGATCTTACTAACCAATGGGTTCTCACAAATCTCCTTACCAACAGCTTGGAGATCTTCATGAGCAGTCAACACATTAACAACACCTTTAGGGATTCCAGCTTCCTCGGCCAAATATGCCAATGCAAAGGCAGAATAAGGGGTTTCACTAGCAGGTTTAATAATAGTGGTACATCCAGTAGCTACAGCAGCACCAACTTTTCTTGAAATCATTGATGCAGGGAAATTCCAGGGAGTAATAATCCCACATACTCCAACTGGTTGCTTAATAGTATGAATACGAGAATTGGGATTTTGAGATGGGATAGTATCTCCATAGATTCTAGGAGCTTCTTCAGCAAACCATTCAAAATTGGTGATACAAGAAGAAATTTCTCCTTTAGCCTCTGCAAGTGGTTTACCATTCTCCCATGTAAGAATCTTTGCTAAATCTTCATGATTTTCCTGTAATAGATTTGCCCATCTTTTTAACAGATTAGATCGTTCTCTGTTGCTTGTATTTTTGAAGCTATAAAAGGCTTCCTTAGCTGACTTAATGGAATCTTTAAAATCCTCGACACTATGATCCGGCACAGTACCGATTACCTGACTAGTTGCTGGGTCATAGACATTAAACGTTTTACCTGAAGAGGCACCAATCCATTTACCATTGGCATAAGATTTGTCCCTAAGTAATGCGGGGTTCTTAAGTACTGGCCTGAACGAAGCTGCTGGTGAAGTACTAGACATTGCCCTAATGAAATTCCTAGATCGTAACATTGTTAACAGTATTTCCAAAAAATAAAATAAAAATTCAAATGAAAAATTCGAAAATGTATCGTCTATTTATAATGAGTAATAGAAGTTTCTAAGATCTCATAGCCGGAAGTTGATTGTTCTATTCTCGAGTACGGTCAGCGCCGATCAAATCGGGATTCCCAGCGCTTAACTGTGGCGGCGGCTATTAGCTCTCTCTTCCGAATCAGACTCACCAAGTACGTTTCTTTACTGTACGGCTGTTATAAGCTGGTCCTTAGCTGGACCTTAGCTGGTCAGTCGACGTACGTACCTCATTGACTTTGGCGGCTACTAACCGCACAATTATTTGCATAACCGCGGACCTCAACCATTAATTGTTAACTTACGAGAAACGAATTAATCCAGCCGTGCATAAATAATCGCGATCGATCTAGCTGATCGATCGACCGGTGGGATCGGTTCTCTTAGACGGTTTAATATTGTTAATTTAGCCGCCGTTTATTTGGATGAGGAACAGTCCTTTTTATTTCATTAATTCAAAGGAAATTTTGTATCCTCATTGTGTGATATTTCACCGCATGCGCAACGGATTATGAAGAAGAGCTACCTCGACTGGTAAGCGAACCTGAGGTTGACGAAGGGGACTTAAGGCCCTTTGGGCTAGAACAAAATCAGACTCTTATGCAAGGAATAGAACTCTTTTTCCGTCCCCTATTCTGTCAGCCGAACTGGTAGCTGCGCAGATCAATCAACCGAATGAACTGTTCGATCTTTTGAATGTGTATATCTGAATCTATGTATTTTTATAATTATTTATCATGTTTATTAATTATTTACACACACGTAAATTTGCAACTTATCATATCTCCAAGTCTCTCTATATCTCGCGCTACGCTCGTAAGGCTGGAGATGGAGATCGAGCAGATGGCGGAGGTGGAGGTGGAGTATTCGCATCAACGAAATTCCTTGAATTCCCATCTCGAATAAGCTTATCAGTCGTATCATCTTTCGCATGTAATTCCTTTGACCACATCGTTTCAATCTCCTGTTGGTCAACTTCACCAAATGCAATATCAAACACTTCATCATACCATGATACAGGCATGGGTCGTAAACCTTCTCGGATCATCTCAGGTAAATCTTCCCATTCAGCCATATTATCCTTAGGGAATATAATGATTTTTGATCCTGCCGCCTTTGCAGCCGCTGCCTTTTCTCGTAAGCCTCCAATCTGTAACACTTTACCAGTTAAAGTAATTTCACCTGTCATACAGACATCTGGGTTAACTGATTTATTAAGTGCTAGTGAGATCAAACTAGTAGCCATTGCAATTCCTGCAGATGGTCCATCTTTCTTAACTGCTCCTTCAGGGAAATGAGTATGTAATACAGCATGGTCTAGGAATCGATTTCCTGGATATCGTTTAACCATATACATTCTACTGAAAGAATAGGCAATGGATGAAGATTCATTCATTACCTCACCCAAATGACCAGTCCTCGTTAATTTGGGAGTTAATTTAGGATCTAATGGTTGTTGTAAAACGGTTTCTACAAATAATGGTACTCCACCTAAAGGAGTATAAGCTAGACCCATAGTAACACCTGGTGGGAACATATCATAAAGTCTTGCCGTAGTATATAATGGTGCTCCGACATATTTAGTAAGATCATTAACTTTAATCTCCACATGGTACTTTTTCAAAGTTTCTGGGTCAATTTTGAAAGGTGCTACAACACTAGCATCACTAGTTACAACAACGTTTTCATTAATATTAGTAGTAGTATCTGTACCAGTAGATGCTGTCGTCGTCGTTGTCGCATTTGTTGCAGTAGCTGCAACAGGTTCAGAATCATCAGCAGATATAACGGCTTCTTCCTCACTCTCCAATACTACATTGTAAGCCACTTTACGATAAATTTTTTCTAAAACTTTGTTCAATCCTCTTACGCCGCTTTCTCGAGTATATGAAGATACAAGAGTACTCATTGCTTCTGGAGAAACCGTAACATCCACATTCTCCAATCCAGATTTCTTCCTTAAATGAGGAGCAAGATATCCTTCAGCAATCGACACTTTCTCAGAGGCCACGTATCCAGGGATATGAATGATTTCCATTCGATCCTTCAAAGGCTGTGGAAGAGTATCAAGAGTATTAGCCGTACAAATAAATAATACCTTGGAGATATCAACTGGTACATCGAGATAAATGTCTTGGAAATTTTTGTTTTGTTCTGGGTCTAAAACTTCTAATAGAGCCGCAGATGGGTCACCATGGACGCTACTAGTACCGACTTTATCAATCTCATCTATAAGAATTACTGGGTTCTGAGTTTCACATTTCTTCAAGGCCTGAACAATTCGTCCTGGAAGAGCTGCAACATAAGTTCTACGGTGACCTTTAATTTCAGAGGCATCATATAAACCACCAACACTAAATCGATCAAATTTTCTATTTAACGCCTCAGCAATTGATCTGGCTATAGAAGTTTTACCAACCCCAGGTGGCCCAGCAAAACAAAGAATTTTACCATCAACTGATCCACTAAGTTTAGCCACAGCAATAAACTCCAAGATACGATCCTTAACTTCTTTAAGTCCAAAATGTTGGTCATCAAGCAACTTCTTAGCAGCCTGTAAATCAAACTTATCTTTAGAGAATTTACCCCAAGGTAACGATACGAGCCAATCCAAATACGACTTTACAGTACTGTATTCTCCAGCGGTACTTTCCAGTCCACGGAATTTAGCAAGTTCTTCATCAAATACTTTACGAACTTCTTCAGGCATTACTAATGAGTTGGCTCGGTCAAGGAATTTTTGGGCCAATTTACCCTTTTCGTCATCCATGCCTAGCTCTTTTTTGATATACTTATATTGTTCTTGAAGGATAAACTCTCTCTGTCGTTGAGCAGTCTGTTCAGCAATAGCTTTGGAGATCTTTTCGTGCATTTTAATGGACATTAATTCGAGATTTAATAAATCCAGAGCACCTTCAAGACGTTCTTTGATATTGGAGGTTTCTAGAATTTTTTGAATTTCCTTATCACCAGAACATAGGGCGGCACAAAAATCCGCCAAGAAATCAGGTTTCTGGAAATCTTCACCGGGAGATCTCCTAACTAACTTAGAGAATTTCTCTACCTGAACTTTAAGGGGATAACTAGTATTGGAAATAGAATAAAGAACATCGATTATCTTAAAACATAGTTCTTGAATTGCCCGGTCATCGACAGCAAACGGTTCATCAGCAAGAGCAGATATACCCTTCATCCAATGAACATTGACAATATCCGATGGACTTACACCGATATTGTGGGAACCACCAGGGTTAGATGCACCGGTGCTTTCAGTTGTTGTTGATGATGTGATCTCTTCTGTTGAAACATTCTGTTCTGAAACATCCTCTGCAACACGATCAAAACTAGTGACATCAAGTCCAGTATCCGCATCGAGAACAGCTGCACTTCGACGAATAAGAGGAGCGTCTTTAATTGGTTCAGTAAGTTCTCCCGCCTTGACTCGGTACAAAGGAAAAAGAGATGAATTGAATATAAGCCGACCATCATTAGCAGTGACCTCTATAGTTTCCACACGACATACACATCCGACTGAATAAGCTTCATCGACATTTGTCATGAGTTGGGTAGTAGTAGAATGGGAGGGGCCAATACTAGAGGAACGGGAAGGACCTGACATAGATGGTGACGACGATGATGAGGATTCAACATCATCGGATGATTTCCTTAGAAATGCAACAACTGTTCTATCCCATGATTTAGTCTTCTCCAAAGCTTCAATAGCAGCAATGAACTTTTCATCGGTAGAATTACAATGTACAGCTAACCCGGGGAAAACCGGTCTATGAGATAAAACAACAGGAAGAACATGTTTATTGACCGAAATGGGTTGTTTCCTTGAACTGGTATTTGGGTTGTTGAAAGAATTATTTGCATCGTCGTTACTGAAGGAAGTATTACCAACACCAGTATTACTATCAGCAAATAAGATTTGCCCTGCAGAAGGAGCTGGTTTGATAGCAGTTCTACGAGGAGGGATAGGTGGTGCGGTACTAGTACCGGCAGTAGTGGAAGTGGAGGAAGATTCATTAACATCATTGTCAGACTTGGAAGGGGTTGTTGAACTCTTCGACCGTCTTTGTTTTAACTCATTACCTGATGCGGATTTAGCAGAAGAAGTTTTCCTCTTTGATGATGGAATTTCACCATCAACTTCTTCACGTTCAGCATTGACTGGTTCCTCCTTAGTGGTGCTTTGTTCTTCTTCTTCTTCAACTGACCGCTTCTTGTCTCCCGTCCTCTCACCATCTTCTGATTTGCCATCTGATAATAGTAATCGTGTAGTTGTAAAATGACATCTGGGAATAGAAAAACTTCTCAATCGTTTATTACTATTAATGTTGCTGATATCTATTAGTCTAGTAGAAACACCGCTTGCACTTTTGTTATTATCAATGATATTTCTTGTCGTTAATAGTTTAGAAGAAATACCTATCGTCACATAGCCATGTATCCGACCAGAAGCAGCAAGCTGCCGAACCGTACCAACAGTACGAGAAGAACGTGTTAATTTAAATGAGGAGATCATAAGTTCAAGAAAAAAAAACAATACTCTTTTCTAAAAAAATACTAGGGATCGATATTAGCCGATTCTGAATGATTGTTAGTAATGCAAATATTAAGACACTTCACTTCTTCAGTCATCGTCTTTTCCCATATAAATAGACTTACCAATGATGATCTTGCTTTTTTTCTTAAATCTTTTCCGTCTTTATTAAACAAATTCTATATAAACCGTGATTATTTATAATTCACTTCGCCAGATACTTTTAATTTCAAATTGTTTCGCTTCGGAAGGCGAAAAAGTGTGAGAAGAGAGAGTAGGAGAGATGATGGATGATTTTGATGCACCAGAAGATTTGGCCGGTGAATCAGTTCCCGCGGGACGCGGCGGAGACAGTTGGGAGGAATATTCCGAGTTTCGGTTCAAGACCTCGTTTTAGTGATTTATGAAGCATCAAGTACACTGGAGAGGTACTCTCTATAAGAATACTTTGTGTCGTACATATTAAGTTACCTTTTGGGATTATATAATAGTCGTGATAGTTAGCAAGGACAAGGGCTTAGCTGTTCGGTTGGGGAAATTTCCACTTCGTTCGGAGCTGTCTTCCTGTGAGCAATTAAGGATTCCAGTGACTACTACATAAGGGATGAAAGCTTTACGGGTAGTTACATATATTCGTATAATTAAAATTTAAAGTGATTGACAGTGGGCTATGTTAGTCGTCAGAGGCACTGGGCAATGTACGTACCGTAAGTTAACTTACTGTTGACTCTAATAAAGTGCACACATTCTTCTGAAGTGTTCTGCAATGCAGGCTAACGGTTTCAAGTTTTGATTATAAGTGGCCGGTTTTGTCATGAGTTTCTGCACACAGCAGACGAGGTCCACCAGCGGTCCAACGCCCAACTGACATTACTTAGCAGCCTATCTCACCCACCTACTTACGTTAGTTGGGCAAGGGGGGAATGCATAGTTTAACCAGTAAAGTTACAACTTACTTAACTTGAATATATGTATGACGTTTAACAGCATCATATCCTTCTAAGTTTTATCAAGTATAGTATGCCGCAGCTAGCTAGCTAGCTAGCTAGTTAACTAACATCGAATCATCCGCTGATAAGCCTCCATGCATCGAGTAGTACTATAGTATAGTTGTTTCACCCGAATCGCCCCCTTAAACGCCGTTCCCTCCTTGTATTTTGATTATGCCTGATTGATTCTGGTTGCTTGAATGAAACGAAGCAACTCACCAAAAAAGATCAGCTCCATATAGAACAAAATCGGATATTACTTGATTGCTTTCAAATTTATTGCCTTTGCAGTATAGTATATTCGATTAAATATATATATCCATTCAAGTTTCATTCTCATTTATTAATTTTCTATCATTGCTTTCGTTGGAAACAGTGTGAAACGCAGCGTTGACAACAACGACCTGCCAAATTGCCAGGCATCATTATCCTTGATCTTTTTTTTTTAAGTGGTTTCTAATAACACCCCTGCATTTTTTATTCATAATCCAATAGCTCTTTCGAAATGTTGGAATCAATTGTAGCATCTATATTGAATCGAGTATTGGTAAGTTTGCATTCGAGTTAACCTTTCGTCTACTTCCGGTAGCCGAGATTCTCCCGTAACCTCGTAGCTTATCATCTGCCTAAACGATTGTGGCATCCAATTTTATTTTTGTTCCCTAGCTAACATCTTCAGGGATCTTACGTATGTGACAAGTATATGATTCTAAGCTGGCTGATTGCCACTCCCCAGCTCACCATAGCGAATTGCTGCCAGAGTTAGAATGGCCCGGATAGGAACTAGTGATCTAGATTGGGTTCCATCCTTTTTGTGGAATCAATGATAGACTGGTCTCTGAGCGGTCTTGGCCAGCTAGTTACCATTTCTAGGGCCGAGCTCATTGTTATCTCGCTGTGTTCAATTGACTGTAGAATAGGTAGAATAGTTTAAACTAACTTTCAAGGTGAAAAACTTTGATCCTAAACAACTGAATATTGGAATTTGGGGAGGAGATGTCAAATTGAAGAACCTCGAACTTAAACAAGAGGTATGTATGAGTAGGACCCAGAATAACAGACTTGCGTCTGGGACTTTACCCCACTCGCCGAGGGCACATTCTGGTTTTCGAATCTGCTTTTCTTGTGTAAGACACTAACTGTTATAGGCTTTAGACAAGTTCAGATTGCCCCTGAACGTTGTAGAGGGCCACTTGGGAGAATTAGTTCTACAGATTCCGTGGTCGAACTTGAAGAATCAACCAGTTAAGGTTGTTATTCAAGACGTATTTTTGCTGGCCGAACCTACCATAGAGGAAGCTTATGATGCCGACGAAGAATTGCGTCGCGAACAAGCACTGAAGAAGGAACGTCTTGATAGATTAGATTTACTAGAACGATCGACGCCGTCTTCTGGCTTATCTCAGGAAGAAATCCAAAAGAACCAGAGTTTCACAGAGAGTCTTGTTACGAAAATAATTGAAAATCTACAAATAACTATCCGAAATATCCATATTCGATATGAGGATTCTTCGAGTGTTCCGGGACACCCATTCTCGTTAGGATTTACTTTGGAAGAATTATCTGCTGTGTCTGCAGACGGTGATTGGGCTCCCGTATTTATTCAGAATATTTCCCAAACAACACGGAAACTGGCTACTTTAAGCTCATTGGCCGTCTATTGGAATACGGATTCTGAATCAATTCGGTCCGAATCAAGGACTACCGAAGAGACTTTGGAAATTTTCAGATCAATGATTATTGCAAAAGAAAATGCTGAATTAAAGAACCAATATATCCTGAAACCTGTTTCTGGTTTGGGAAGAATCACTCTTAATAAGTCTCTCACCATTACTCAACCTAAAACTCGAATCCAACTTATTTTCGATGAATTGGGATTTGTGTTTGATAGCGACCAATATCGAGATGCTCTTTGGACTGCAGATTTATTCAGATTATACATGAGAACGAAAGATTTCAAAAAATTCAGACCAAAGGTTCCCGTAAAGGAGAATCCTCGTGCTTGGTTTAAGTATGCTGGTCATATCGTTCTTAATCAGATCCATGTTAAGCGGCAAGAGTGGAGTTGGGAATATTTAAGTAAGCGAATTTTAGCTCGTCAGCGGTACGTTGACTTATATAAACTGAAGAAAACTTCTGTTCCTGAAGGAACCTTAAAGAGTCCGGAAGATGTAGCTGAGTTTAATCAGCTCGAGTTGGATTTAAGTTATGAAGATATTCGGTTCTATAGATCGTTGGCTAAGTCAGAGATTAGAAAGGAGAGAACGAAAGAGAAAGAGAAGAGTGCTGCAACAGCGGCTGCGGCAGCAGCAGCGGCAGCGGCTATAACATCTGCTAGTTCTAGTCAAGCATCGTCAGCAGTACCTGCATCTACAGCAGCATCGACTTGGACGTCCTGGATCTGGGGAGGATACGGCGGCACCGGAGCGTCTACTGAAGCTACATCAACCACTACTAAGGAACCCGATGATTCGGTTACAATGACTGAAGAACAAAAGAAAGAGTTATATGAAGCTATCGAATGGGATGAAAAATCTGCCGTAGAAAAGGCGGTTGAGTTACCTCGAGATATAATCACTTTAGAAATCGAGGCCGCCTTGGAATCAGGAAGCTTTCGAATCAGGAATGACCCTCACGGAGAAACTCCACACGATGTAGCTGCGGTTTTGTTCAATGGATTTAAAGCCAAATTCTTGCAACGGCCAACTTCTTTTCTCACCAACATTAGCTTGCAGGAGTTTAGAGTAGATGATAAAAGTGAAGGCACTCTTTTTGAACAGATTGTCACTGTTAAACCGTTATCCCACCAGAGTGATCACACAGTTCATAGTAGTGCTGAGGTCGAGGGTGAATATGAGGAAAAAGATAACGATAATAAAGACCAACCCAAGAAAGATGTCTCTTCCGATGATGCTTTCTTCTGGCTATCTTTTGAGAGTAATCCACTTGACAACAGTGCCGATTCTTCATTATACATTAAGACTAAGAGTATTACTATCTTTTATAATGCACATTTCATTGAGAGTATTGCTCGCTTCTTCCGTCCTCCAAAAACTCACTTGGAGACTATTGGCGCTATCATGAATGCTGCTGGCGCTACAGTCGAGGGTATTAGAAACCAAACACGAATAGGTCTTGAGTATGCTTTGCAAGAACACAAAACTGCCAATATTAAGCTGGATTTACAAGCGCCATTAATTGTTCTACCTCTAGATGTGACCAGTTGGTCATCTCCTTGCGCCATCATAGATGCTGGCCACATAAGCGTAGTCAGTGAACTGGTCAAGACGGAATTACTGGAAGAGGTAAAAAAAAAGAAATCTCATCAGTACAGTGATGAAGACTGGGACCAACTGGAGTCTCTGATGTACGATAAATTTAATCTTCAACTTCATGATACACAGATTCTTGTTGGTACTAGTGTTCGAGAAACAATGAAGCAGGTCCATCAACAGGAGTACGGTAACCCGTCTTATGTCATTGGTCGGATTAATATGGATTTCTTGGTAGAAATCTCGATTCTTCCCGAAGCGTATACCTTGGCTCGCTTCAAAATATCGGGCCATTTGCCGTTATTCAGAGCATCGATGTCTGATACAAAATATAAGCTTATGATGCAAATCATAGATAAGAGCATTCCTAACTTTGGTGAGCCTGTATCATCGGCATTCGATGATTTATCGGAAGGTCTACCTCCCGAAATTTTGGCCGCACCGGCGTCTGGCCCTTCCGATGTTTATGACCGATTTGAAGACGAAAATGGTGAAGAAAGTGATGAGACTGCTAGCGGTCATGATATATCGTCAGAAGTGGAGACTGTGACAGCTGCAAGTTCTGTTACCGCAGCCAATACAACTAATAGTGAATCGCAGAGAATTTTTGTCTTTGTTTTCAAGGTTGATAAAGTCGAACTATCGTTACACAGATGTATCGATGAAGTAACTTTGGACCAACACCCTTTGGTTGATATGGTGTTGGAACAGTTTGAACTTGAGTATTCCTATAGGGCTGTTGAAATGACGGCCGAAGTCAATTTAAGAAGCTTGTGTATCGAGGATTACATTGATACAAAATGTCCTTCAGAACTACGTCGAATTGTGTCCTCGAAGAGTAGTGGCAGCGGCTCTTCTGATCTGTTCAATGTTACGTACCGAAGAATCAAACTGCCAGTCGTGAAGGAAACAGGGGAGGAACCTTCAGATCAATTCGTTGAGGTATCCATGTCTACAATCGCATTTGTTGTTGAGCCAAAAACTTTTTTAACTATCCTTGATTTCATTATAACTACCTTCACGACTCAGCAGCCAAATGGTAATAATTTGGATGTAGTAGACGGACAGGATCACCCTCGTACAATTGAATCCGGTGAGGAGTCCGAAACACATCCCACAGAGCAGATAGATACGGTAGTAGATCAGACAATCGCAGCCACTGGCAGTATAGATGTGAGAGTAAATTTAAAGAGCATTATCTTGGTTCTTAATGACGATGGTACAAAATTGGCCACATTGAAACTTGATAGTGCAATTGTATCTGTTCGGCTGGTTGATGAAACTATGGACATTCGTTCTAGAATCGGTAGTTTGTCTCTGCAAGATGACATCGTCAATGATCGGGCCCATGATCAATTGATCAGCGTAGAAGGCAGTGATTTAGCTGACTTCAGATATGAAACCTATGGTCGAGGGCGAACTGATCTTAATTATAGTTCCTCGGTATATTTCCGATTAGGATCACTCAAAGTCCATGTCATCGAGGAGCCATTGTCGAGGATTTTCAGTTTCTTATCTCGATTAAACCAAATGAAGGGATTATTTGACAGAGCTAGACAGCTAGCCATGAATCAGGCGACCCAGATTGAGAGTGCTGATAAGATCCGTTTCGATGTGGTGCTCAAAACGCCTATTTTCATATTCCCTAGAGTAGCTGATGGAGGTAATGGTGATGAATGGGATTATCTGACGGCACATTTAGGTGAAATCTACCTACAAAACAAACTGGAGCCAATTTCAGATGGCGATACTAATGTTGCCATAGCTAATAATATCTCGGCTGGAGTGCGGGCTGTCATGCTTACTTCTCAGTTTTATTTTGATGATGGTAATCAGGACTTGCAAATCATTGACAAGATTGATATAGGTTTTGATATTTCCTTTGTGACGGAGTACAAGGGCATGACTCGTCCATCATTAATTATAGTGGGGTCTATTTCTGATATCAAGCTTGGCCTAACTGAGCGGCAGTTCCAGTTTCTTATGCGGGTCATTCGAACTGTACCGGCAATATTTTCAGGAAATACTGGGTTGGGAGATGAAGAAGTTGATGAGCTTGCTGAGGAATTGAGGCAATCAAAGAGGATCGAA
Organism: Sugiyamaella castrensis; assembly: GCA_030583505.1. Lineage (NCBI taxonomy): Eukaryota > Fungi > Ascomycota > Dipodascomycetes > Dipodascales > Trichomonascaceae > Sugiyamaella > Sugiyamaella castrensis. Next base: position 155,845 of record JAJMIF010000015.1, on the reverse strand, counting down.
CCGTCATCATCTGCGGGAATTTCTCGAGTCCCATCTTCTGTTAATATCGCGAAACCTAAGGAGGGGACAAACTTGAATTTGTCAACCGTGGATAAGCTGGATTTCAGCTTTAACCTTAAAACAGTAGCGTTGACAATCTATCACGGTACTGCTGGTGTGAAAAAAGAGGACATCGATAATTGTAGTTTATCACATTTCTCTCTTAATGATGCCGGAATCAAACTGCGGATTAAGAAAGATTCAACTCTCGAGTCTGATATACATGTGCATTCGTTTACTGTATACGACACACGTACCGTTCGAGAAAACAAGTTTTCAGAAATTATTCCTTCAGTTGATCATGGTGAGTATCAATTCATGTGCAGGATCACCCAGTATGGAAATAGATATGATGCTTTGTTGACGGTTGACAGTCCTAGGATGATTCTGGCATTGGATTATCTTTTTGCTCTGAAAGGATATTTGGATTTCGGATTGTCCGATGGCAGCAGTAATATTGGTGAGATTCAGGAGGAGCTTGATGAAGAAGATATTTCTGAAGGTACTGGAACGATAACGGCGGCACAGGAGAACGGTAGTAATGGTGGCAGTGGATACGAGATTGGATATCATATTAATATTGTTGATTTCTCCGTGATTCTTCTTGCCGACCCTAGCCAGGAAAACTCGGAAGCTATAGTGTTTAAGGCTGAGCAATTGGTGCTGTCGCAGAGAAGCACTACAACTCTCTCCGTCAGCAAAGTTGGCATGTTCCTTTGTGAAATGACCCGATTCAATGAAGGACGTTTGCGAATTTTGGATGATTTCTCGCTTACTGCTACGGTAGATCCGAGGGGTTCAGATGCTGTTCACAAACTCTCCTTAATTCAGATCGCAGTTGAGCCATTGGTCCTGAGACTTTCACTGAGAGACGTATTACTCGTACTGAACATTGTACAGAAGGCGTTAGTTCTTTCTGAGAACGAGAGTAAAGAGTTAGAAGAGGCAGATGAGGATACTCCTAAATATTCGCGGTTTTCAAAGAGTGAAAAGAGGAAGATTGCCGACGGCGGCGGTAGTAAAAGGCGTCGAAGCAGTGCTATATCGGTAAACAATAATATTGGTGCCGCCCCGCGATCAAATCATCTACTTCTACCTGAAGTTAAGGTCGTAAGGGGGGAAGAGCTGAATGCTGATTTCGAAGGTCTTCGATTTGTGATTATTGGCATGGCTCATGAACTACCAATTATTGACATGTGTGTCAAGCCTTTCGCTGTGGGTGCACGTAACTGGTCTTCTGATCTTCGTGTTGATATGGCTGCTGAATCTTTCGTTAATGTGTACAATCCTTCAAAGTCGGCATGGGAGCCATTGATAGAGACTTGGGATGTTGGTTTTAACATCAGTCGAGCAATGGATCTTGCTACTAGTTTTGTGAATATTTATTCGAGGAAACTGATTGAAATTTCTTTGACCTCACAAACTATTGAGTTACTTAGCAAGTCTGCTGATTTCGTATCAGTCAATTCAGGTAACGACGATTTCCTGTTGAAGCCTCGAGAAGCCGATGCTCCCTATCTCATTAGAAACGAAACGGGCTTCCCTATTGAAGTTTGGTCTGATTCTGGCGACACCGCCGCTGGTGCGACAGGTCCTCAGCTAATTGAGGATGGGAAAGACATCCCGTGGAGATTCTATGACTGGCATGTAGTCCGAGAGAATCTAAGTACAGATTTACAAAAAGTTAATCTCGGTGTGGACATGAAGGGTAGCCCATTTGATGCTGTGCGAGGAGTGTCAGTTACGAGCGAAGGGGAGCATCTGCATATTTTATATCGAGATGCAAAAAGAACGGGTCATCGTCTTCTATGTGAAGTTTCGATAGAGAATTATCGTAAAACCATCAAATTCCGATCCGCTTTAAATCTTAAAAACTCTACTCATATTCGCATCAATATTTCAGTTGATATCGATAAGGATCGTCAATGGAGTTTGGGACCTGGTGAATCTAGAGCCATACCTATATCGATCGCTTATGACGGCCGAATATCTGTCATGCCAGAACAGAGACTAGGGTTCAAGTGGTCGGATGAAGGCATACTCTGGAAGGAACTACTGGATGGACCTGGATCTTTATCTTGTAGTCCTGTCAGCGATAGTATTGGATCGCCTTTCTATTTCCATGTGGAAGCTGATTTCGATAAATCATTACCTTTAACATGGGCTTATCCATATATGACTATCAATTTCTGTGCTCCTATCGAGATTGCCAATTTGTTACCTTATGATTTCACTTATCGGATATACAACAAAACGGCACATAAAGATTGGACGAATGTGCTGAAAAAAGGAGCAATAAGTCCAGTCCATGTTGTTCAGAGATCAGACTTTTTGTTGCTAAGTGTTCATCCTGAAGAAGCGGGCTACGACCGAACGGATTTTGCCATAGTGAACTCTCCAAAAGCAGGGTTTTCCAGAGAATCTTTTATGACTACTCAATCAAAGGATGGTCTTCAGAAGTTGCATATTAAGATTCACTATTTGTAAGTATATCTATATATAGAAGAGGGTTGAAAGGGCCTTCTATTGAATTCCATGAGAGCCAACATTCAAGTGCTCGGAGGAAGGTGTGAAACGAAGACCAACGAGGACTAAAATCGATGGGAGACTTATCCCAACCATGTTTCTGCCTCAATACTAACTTTTTAGCCAACGAGATGCAAGTTCAGGATTCCATATTGTGGTTTATACACCTTATCTGATCCTCAATAAAACCGGATTAGATCTACAAATTGGCTCCGGTCGGAATAACGCTCTTTCGAAGGTACTATCCGTATCTCCGCTTCTGGACCAAGATGGAGGTGAGTTTTGAAACAGAAGCCGTTTTTTTTCTTCTACCTTTGTAAAAAAACTAACAGCATAGATTCTATCAAACGTGCCTTACCGAAAATGTGGTCGTTTGAAAATGAGGACCCAAGTAACCGGGCAGCGCTCAAAGTCGGCGATTCTCGCTGGAGTGACCACCAGAGCTTTGAGGCAATTGGAAGCTTTTGTGAAGTAGTTATTCCTTCTAGTAATCGTCAGTCTGAAATATCTCTTGGAATGAATATTGAGGAAGGAAAGGGGAAGGTATGTTTTTAGAGTATTTTGAGGCAAATAGCGAATTGATGAATAAGACACGAGCTAACATTCTAGTATAAACTGACAAAAATTGTCACTGTGGCTCCACGCTTTATTATTTCAAATAAAATGAGCGAAGATATTCAATTCAAGGAACCGGGGTCTTCGGAAACTTTCATTATAGGGCCCAACAAATTAGAGCCGATTCACTTTATGCGACAGAGGGAAAATAAGGAACTCTGTATCAAGGTATTTGGTGCAAAATCTCAATGGTCAAATCCATTTGTGATCTCTAATACAGGAAGGACGTTTGTTAAAGTGTTCAAGCACGGAAGGGGCACCATTTTGTTGCGAGTGGATATACTTCTGGAACAGTCGACATTATTTTTGCATATTGAAGAGGCTGGCAAGAACTGGCCGTACTCAATTCGAAATTTCTCACATTTTGAGTTTATTTTCTATCAAGCCAACCCATACATTGATAGCCAAGGAGTAGAACAAGTTCCACATCCACCATTTGCACCAATTAGATATAAACTTCCAGCTAAAAGTGTAATGTCCTACGCTTGGGATTATCCGGCGTCTCAACTGAAGGAGTTGGTTATAGTTTGCAATGGGAAAGAAAGACGAGTACAACTTGCAGAAATCGGTAACCTCCAACCCATGAGAGTGCCAAGGACAGATACAGCTGACGGGGGTATCATAGAGCTTCATGTTGTAGCCGATGGGCCTTTGCAATCTCTGGTTTTATCTAACTATGATCCAGAATTGAGTTTGTACAAGCTGAAAACGAATGGCGGGTTTGGTGGTTCGTCTACAAGTGTGGCGACGGCAACTAACACTGCTAGTGCTGCTGCATCATCATCCCAGCTTGATTTATTCAGGGTGGACAACTCTGCAGATAATGAATCTGTATTCACCATCACCGTCCAGTTAGAAGGTGTCGGCATATCGTTAATTAACCGTAGAGTGGTTGAATTGTGCTACATGACATTGCGAGGATTCGAGTTTAAATACAGATCATCCGAGCTGGATGAAACCTTTTCTATGAAACTGAAATGGATCCAAATTGACAATCAACTTTATGGAGGTCATTATGATGTTATTTTGTTTCCAAGTGTTCTTCCCAAGTCGACGCGAGAGATGGAAAATCACCCGACACTCTCGGCCCTAATTACAAGAGTCAAGGATGATAGTCATGGAGTTGTCTACATCAAATATGCTACAATTCTCTTGCAAGAGATTACGTTGGAGATGGATGAAGATTTTTTGTTTTCGTTACTGGAGTTTGCTAGGGACCCCCGTGCGTCTTGGATGGGCAGTGAGCAAGACATTCTCTGCGATGAGTCGCTTGAGATTCCTGAGCCGGTGAAGGACGCCTCTGGGATGGATATATATATTGAGGCCCTTCATATTCAGCCTGCTCAACTAGACCTATCGTTTGTCCGAACCGAACGGATTAATGTTGAAGATCGATCGTCGTCAACAAATGCTTTGAATTATTTCTTCAATATTCTTACCATGGCCATTGGAAATATCAATGATGCACCTGTGAGGTTAAATGCTTTGTATATGGAGAATGTCCGGACACAGCTACCAGTGCTAATGCAATCAATCGCATCTCATTATAGTCAAGGTTTTTTCTATCAAGTACATAAGATTTTGGGATCAGCCGACTTTTTGGGAAATCCAGTAGGTTTATTTAATAACCTTAGTTCAGGATTTATGGATATGTTTTACGAACCCTACAAAGGGTTTATGCTTAATGATCGACCACAGGAACTTGGAATTGGATTAGCTAAAGGTGGATTGAGTTTTATGAAAAAGTCTGTGTTCGGGGTTTCGGATAGTGTTTATAAGATGACTGGTAGTATCTCGAAGGGGTTATCAGTTGCAACTATGGATCGGGAGTTCCAAAACAGACGACGGATGAATATGGCTAGGAACAGGCCCAAGCATGCTCTATATGGATTGACTCAAGGGGCTACCTCATTTATTGATGGTATTACTAGTGGAGTTAGTGGACTAGCATTGGCACCCATGGAAGGTGCTGCCAAGGGAGGCACTGCTGGATTTTTCAAAGGTTTAGGTAAAGGAATGATTGGTTTACCTACGAAAACTGCTATTGGATTTTTGGATCTTGCAAGTAATGTCAGTGAAGGTGTGCGCAACACGACTACTGTCTTTGATGGAGATACTATCAACCGAATCAGGCCAGCAAGGTTTATTGGCAGAGACGGGATCGTTCGACCCTATTCTCATCGAGAAGCAGTTGGTCAGCAATGGCTCAAAACAGCTAATAGTGGACGATATTTTGAGGATGAGTACTTAGCCCATGTTAATATGACAAGAGGTGATGTGGTTGTCATTGTTACTGCGACGCGAATCATCATGTTGTTTACATCAGAAATGAGAACCGATTGGGAAGTCATGTATGATGATTTAAAATCAGTGGATAGAACCACCACAGGACTGACCTTAATTCTTCGCGAAGAAGATGAAAGAGGATCTTATTTTATTCCTATTGCAGATCCAGAACGGCAGCGATTTTTATTCAAGGAGATTGGCATTGCTGTGACGGAATATAATCGCCGACTCCAAACCATTTCTTGAAGTGGTTGATGCCCAGCTGATTGAAGTTCGGGAACTTAAAATATATATTTTATGATTATGTAATGACAATAAACGATAATATTATTAAAATCTCTCAGGAGCTATGTTTCTATCTTTGGTCTGAAACGGCTTCCTGCGATTGACCCAAGAAGTGGCACACGCTACACTCAAGGGTCCGGCGGTTTTCTATTCATAGTTCTTGACAGAGTTCTAATCCGCTGAACCCACTGCATCTATAGTTTAGGTTTGGGATTTGATGATGTTGAAATATTTGTCTGAAGTTGAGTGGAGACTATACCTCGTTTCTTCAAGGACTTGCGGAATTGGTCGGGGGATTGTAAACCATAGCCTTCAAGTAATAGGTGAGATGCTGATATGAAACCATCTTTTGCTTTAATGATACATAAAGTCTCCGGTTTCTTTTGGTTAGGAATTGTATAAAAGCCATACTGACCTAAACTTAAAGAGTCTTTCTTTATTATATCTGGGATAGCGGTATGAGAAACATCTTGTAAGTCATAGAAAATGATCCGTTTAAGTTTCTGGGAGGGCTCAACTTTTTGAAATGCGTTTAATTTTCCTAATACACGTTGTCGTAAGATTATATCATTAACACTGTCCTTCTCAAAATTTATATTTCTCTCTTGAGGTCTCACTTTAGGGGCATAAGATGATTTATACTTGGATGATTCAGCATTATTAAGGAGCATTTGGTTGGCAAATAGATATTCTTCAATCACTTGAATTAAACATTTGGCTCCCATATTTCCCAACCGTTCTTCTAAACTTTCTAGAGTTTCATTCAGTGATATGGAAATTTCAGGAGAGTGAATAAGAATCTTACCTCGATCGAATTTTGTAGGATGTAAAGTCTGTACAGTCACGCCAGTAAATGGGTATTTTCTTAACAAAGCTCTATGAAGAGGAGCAGGTCCACTAAGATCAGGTAATAATGACGGGTGGACATTAATCCCCCCGAATTTGAGTTGAGTTAAAAAAGCTGCTGGAATTAGTCTACCATATGATACAGCAACAGCTAAGTTATAACCACGGTTAAGTAGTTGGATGATTTCAGCATCAGATTCTGCCCGAAGAACATTGAGGCCATGATGAAATGCATATTCAGCTGCTGGAGCTTCTTTAATATACTTCATGCCTCTTCCTGATGGTTTTGGTATCCTAGTGATAACATCAAGAGTTTGTATGATGTCGGGATTTTGTAATTTATAATTGCGTAAAGCATCCAGTGAGAAAACAGTGAAATTATCTGTGCCAAATAAAGCTATTCGAAGGGGTTCTCTGGCTACATCATCTGATGTGGAGTTCCTAGCAACCGGACTAATATTATCAACGTCTATGCCATGGGTTGAGATAAAATAACGGAAATGGTGGAATCTGGGTGGTAAAAAGGTCGATCTACAGAAGCAGAACCGTGGATAGGTCCTTAATAATGATGTCATGTCATATCACGAACCTGATAACGATTGAGAGAACAACCGTCAGTCTAAAAAAGAAAGATCTAACCGTATACAACCATCTAAAAAAAGTTGATCAGAGAAACTTGCGCGGCTTATGCAGGGGTGTAGATCCCAATATAGGAATCTATTAGAGATCTCAAAGGTCTATCCTAATCTAAAGATTAGGTGTATCCGGATAAAAGATACCAGTAACGTAATAAGCAGTTACAGAGACAAATATAAGACTTCTAAGAGAATTATAATATATTGAAATATACGAAATAGAGATTGATTAATATATAATATAAGAACTTAAGATCAATAACGACGATCAAGTAATAAAAACCCTTAACCTTTAATATTTCATATTATAAACGCTCGAGATTCTAAGAATCTACAGGGGATCGACCGGGAGAAGCCCAAGCTTTGCAGGCAGGAGAATTAAATCCAGAGACTAGATCAATAGATCTAAGTAAGTAATTTATCTTATAGAAGAGATGTAAAATACAGAAACATCTGATTTGGGTTTAACGTATGGACAAACATCACATACACATCGTGTGGTGATTTACCAAATTGACGTTTTCGATGATTTCTTGTTCAAGTATGATATTAATGCACAGCACAACGTTATACCAGGAGAACTAAGTTAACAGACCCTGACACCAGTGGAGAGCAACGAGAATTGGTGGTCGCGAGTACTCCACTAAATAAAAATAATAATAATTTTTTAGGTCATAGGATTGGGTTTGCAAATTCTGCATTCAGCAGATGATGATTTTCAAATGATGTGGTCATTTCAATTAATTAATCTACAACTGATTCCGCTTGTTACTACCATTCTCAGTTACATTTGATATCTTGCGTTATTGTGACCTAATTATGGTTGAACAGCTGTCTCTGAAAAAATTCTTCTTTAGACACTGCATAATTCAATAATTCAGCTCCCAATACATGTACATTCATTACACTGTTACGATGGTTGCTAAATCTATTTCTCTAACGATGTAACTCTGTTTCATAGAGAGCTCAATTGAGGTGATCGAACGATTGAATAGACTTTTAATAAGAATAACCTGCCAAAGGTGCAGGAGAGAGGAGGAGTAAGTTAACTTAGATCGTTACGCGTTATGCATGTCAACCCCCCACACGGGCCACTCCCACAACTTGTAACTGACATCATGAAGATCGCGGTTAGGGCTTAAATGCTACTTCAATTTGGCTGTGTCATTTGATGTCGAGAACTTAAGACATGTTGGTTGTAATGTGTTTGTAGATAAAGCGAGTGAGGTGGCAGTTCAGAAAAAAATATTAATTATCTTCTCGAGGTTCGCTGAGAAATCTTCTTTTTTCGATCTCTTAGTGAAACAGGGGCGTTTTGCGTTTTTGAATTAGAGAGATACTGAAATTGATTTTGAAACTATGGGCTCTGAAGTTCTTCCATCTGCCCGATCTATAGAGCTCGGACTTTCGCTTGTAGCATGTTTTGTGGCAGGTAAGAGAATAAATAAAAAATGTTTCCAAGAGCAGGCGGTGATAAGAATAGTGAAAGTTATCGGAATGGATTAGGGATATGGAATTCCGAGCTTTAGATGAGGAAACTAGTTGTATAAGCTAACTCTTTTTCAAGGCCTCGGATGTGGGACAATGTACTTATATTCAGCTTATGCTCCTCAATTAGCTTCAGAACTGTCTTTCAATGCCACAGACTCATCATTAATTGGGATGGTAGGCAACCTCGGTATGGCATTCACTGGACCAGTGGCTGGATATTTAGTAGACAGACGTGGATTTAGTATTCCTTTGACAATCGGAGGAATTTCAATATTTTGCGGTTATTTCATAATTCGAAATGCTTATTCTAGCCAGTTGTCATCAGTACCGATAATAGCTTTGGCATTATTAATGGTTGGATCGGGAAGTACATTTTGTTTTTCGGCTTTAGTTAAATGTGCAGCCCTTAATTTTCCTAATGTTCGTGGAATGGCCACGTCTGTACCTATGGCAGCATATGGACTAAGTGCATTTTTTCTATCAGGAGTAGCCTCTGTAACGACACCAGGGGACACTTATGGATTATTATGTCTGTTATCATTTTTACCTGCTAGTTTGTTTATTCTAACTTGGCCATTTATACGATTTATTCCTTTGCATTATATAACTGTGAATGAGAATGGGAAAGGTACTGAACTTCTTAAAAGAATGGGTAAAGGTGGTAGTAATTCATATGGAGAGAAAAGCGAATATATTAGTAATACTAATAATGATGGTAATAGTGATCATCGTGTTCATAATACTGGAAATCATATCATTAGTAGCGGCGGTGATGGAGGTACTCATTCATTCCACATTGATATTTATGGAATTCGCCTTTTACGTTCAAAACTATTTTGGCTTCATTTCATGTTAATGGGTATTTTGGGAGGAGTAGGTCAAATGTATATTTATTCGTGTGGATATTGTGTAAGAGCTTTAATTTCTAATCCGGAATCCAATCTTCAAACTTTACAAAACTTCCAATCTATTCAAGTTGCGGTGATTTCATTGACTAGTTTTACCGGTCGACTTCTTAGTGGTTCACTTTCGGATTATCTTCATGCTAAATATAAATTACCTCGGACTATTTTGTTATTGGGAGCTGGACTTATAAGTCTTGTTGCTCAAGGTTTAGCCCTTTCAGTTACATCTGCCTCTCAATTGTGGATTGTGTCTGCAGCAACCGGTTTAGCATATGGAATTTGTTATGGGTCATATCCTACCATTGTTAGTGACACTTTTGGAATGCGAAGTTTCAGTCAAAATTGGGGACTTTTATCTTTGTCTCCTGTTCCTGTTTCTTATATTTTCAATATGATGTTTGGAGCTATTTATGATACGAACTCTACATTTGATGAGACCACAGGACACAAAATATGTTCTTTAGGGAAGGATTGTTATTCTAAATCATTTTTAGTTAGTGCAATTTCTGCTGGACTAGCGACTTTGGTTTTAGCGCCGATTTTGATTTTTAAGAGGAGTTAATTTTTTAATGAACAAACACAGAAAAACAACTTTTTTGTATGACTATGATGATTATGACGGAAATGATTAAAATAACGTTAGTGATCTATTGTAAACAAGGGGTGATATGATAAAGAAGTTTATGCCATAAAATTAACAATACCTGCATATAATAGAAAATGTATAAGTAATTTAATCCATGGATACAGTAGTGAATTAATAAGGAATGCAAGGTTCGAATTAGGCGACTGCAGCGCTGAGCGAACTTCACGTTCTTTCTTTCTCTCGAGGTCCTTGGGTCGCCTTCATTATTCCTTTAATTGTCCCCCCTGATTTTGTTGTATAACAGTCTATTTTTGTCTGCAGAGACAATAGCAGACGTTTTCTAATAAAGATCAGATTTTGATATTTGATTGCAGCATTGTGCTTTCATGCAAGCTAATTGAAAGTCACGATTGTAACTAGTTAGGAATAGGGGTTACTACTACCTTGTTAGAAGAGCTTATCTAATAGGAATTCTAGATTGAATCCAGTATTATCCAATACTTGTGGCTGACAAGTATCAATAGCAGTCCGTGCTACTTAAGATCTTGACGTTAATCAAAGATATTATAAAATAAAGTAAATTCAAAGTTCGATATGTATATAAGAAGAATAAAAGAAATAAACGAATGATAAGAAAATATTAACAGACGAAATGATATATTAGGGTTCGATTGGAACGCACATTGCAGCATCGCATTACATAAAGGACCTATTCCCGTACTTACCCTCGAACTTTCAATCCTTCCTTTCATCACCCTCTGGGGAATGTTCTGTTCCCATGTCAACCAAATATAGACCTCCAAGATGGAGGAAGGCAAACTATGAAAAAGAAGGGAGAGAATCTGGTATAGTGCCCGCTGTTATAGACCCAGATGCTGCAGCTAAAGCTAAGGCACGAGCAGAAAGATTTAGCCAGCCTACCAAGCCTAATGATTTTGGGCTTGTAAGCAGAGGTGAAGATGACCGATTACGAGTCAATTCTGATGCTCGACGTGAATATTTTGCCGAGACTCAAATGAGATACCTGAATATGATTGAGAAATCCTCAATACGGAAAAGGTATCTTCTTACTGATGTTCTAAAAGTTGTTGACAAAGATATTGCCGACAAGTTCATTAAAGGTCGACGAAAGTTTACTAACGGCTCCGATCATAACGAAAGGACAGATCCGGGATCGTCAACTGAAGACCTGAATGACATAGCAAGATCTATATCGGGACTTTCTTTGGAAGACAGAAATTCAAGTAATTCAAAAGCCTCTGAATATTCGAAGAACGATACGGAGTTGAACAAACGTGGCGATTCCAAGGACTTAGTCAGTCTTCCGAGATCGACTTATCCTGACAAAGAAGACAGCATTTTGATGTCTTTAAGTATGTAGCCCTCATGTCTCTTCTATCTCATGCCTGCAGGACTTCAAGCGAAACGTATGTTGATCTAACATATTTCTTTTTAGGAAAATTACGAGAAGGTTTATTACCGCTCAAACCAGATCAATTCACTAAGAGAGTGTATTTGTTTTCTGTTCGAGCAGCAGTATTAGCTGGAAAATATCAAGCGTTTTTACCAAGTATTGTTCATCTTCTTGATGTCGTTCATCCGATAGTCCCCTTGACTGACCAAGAGTTCCATCAAGTGGCGGGTCTGTACGTATACCATACAGCACATTTCAATCACGATCTTGGGGCGGCCTATAAAATTTTGTATAAGTATATACCGGGAGATGAACGAGTATGGAATATTCTACGGGCTCTAGCGACTGATGATTATGTTGACTGGAATTATTATAACAGTAACGAACCAGATATCTGGTTACGTTTATGTGTTGATCAATCGAAGGTGGAAATGGCTTCAAAAGCTGTTCAAGCCATAGGCCGATCATATATGTCTATGAAACAAAATTCTGTAGAAAGTTTGATTGGTATGGATTGGAAAGATATAGTCGGTGATGAGAGTATTTTATGCTGTAGATGGTCTCGAAATGATGACGGGATGGTGATTATTCGTCAACCCAAAAAGGCATGATTGAACTATTTATCTTTTTCGGCTGTAACCAACAGGGACATTAACTAGCGTTAACAAACACACTTATGCAGACATTCATAGAGACATTTATTTATTTATATAAAAGCAAATTCATGCTTGTGTATGTACTCTCGATGTTACACTCAATGGTACTAGTTGAACTAGGTATTTATCTAACCCCGGAATCCTCAGACAAGAGACCCACCCAGCTCTTGCTCATTCGAGATTTACTCGAGTAAAGCGAGAGATGCGAGACAAGGAAGATAAGACCCCGCATGCGTCCGCCAGGTTTTTTTCACCGAGTGGGGCTCGTTAAATTAAATTTGAGTGAATAAATGAATTCGCGCGGCAAATATCACGTGAAATGTGTTTGCAAGGCTGTAAAGCAAACCGAATTTAGTGAATTCTTTAGTTAGAGATATATATATACACAAAGGGGAAAAAGATACCATAGTAAACTCCCAATCACCACTATAAATGTTTTGTAACTACAACAAACTCCCAATCCAGTTCCATTTTGGAAATGCCTAACCCTATTATTACTTGTTCAAGCTGTTATTTGATATATCTAGCTGAACGGTTTATGGCGTTAACTCACAACTTCGCTAGCAGTTGGATTCGCACGTAACTTTGATCGCGTCCGCGCGCCACGGTCGCGACTTAGTATTTTTGAATTTCAAAATGTAAACATACGTAACTTATCTATGACTTACACATTTCTTGTTTAACTTTTCATATACTTTTTTCTAGTTTACACCTCCGTATCACCTACAGAGGTGTTTTGACGAGTGTGAAAAGTAGAGGATCTTTCAGAAACGATTTGATTAGTTCATTAAACTGGGAATTATCATTCTTCTAGCTCATTTACATTCGCATCAACATCACTTCCGCCATCTCCAGCCAAGATGGAGAGATCTATATGTTGATCTGTTTCTGCTGATTCAATTTGTTGACTAGTAGTAGTGTCTTGACTATCACCTTCTTCCTGGTCTTCTCCATATTGCTCCTCAATGTCTTCATTACTCCAATTGTTATCCCCCCCAACAATAGCTGTGCTTATTTCTAATTGGAAAGTAGCATTCATGCCCAATTCATCAACTCCCTGACTAACACCTTCAATACCCATATTCTCTTGATCAGCTTCCATGTGAGTGCCCATTTCACCCCCTTCAATAGCATTTTGTTGATTATCAATATCCATCTCGTTTGCCAATACCATACCATAGTCATCATCACAGGCCTGGTAATCTTCGACATCCATATCATCTGTTTCTCTTTCCGCACTTGAAATATTAGATCTATGACTTTTGTTAGTCTAACGAATTGCCTTGCTTCTAGCTATAGACCCCATATCTTTCTTTGGCTACTCTTCAGGAATTGAGAATCCATCGAATACTCTGACCTGAACGGAATATCCCCGTCACCCTTCCTTCTCCTCCTCAGGATATTCTACTCTATTCCCCCATCCCTTAAACTTCTAAATTTCCAAAAGATAAGATAGAATCTCTCTCCGCCGCCATGAATAACTGGGACCTCAATCCCATTAGTACTCTACCCGTCCATTACTACTTACCGTGTAGAAACTGTATCTTCTGATATCCATGTTCGAGTTAGCACTCATGATATTGTCCTGTATGCGTCGTCCATTCAGATGTACGACTCCAAAAGCAGTGTAAAAGGCGAGCGAATTTCTATCTGGTTTTATGTCATGGTTCATCGTTCTATTTATCATTGTCCGCCTATTACTCCTACGACCTCTGCAAAAGAAGTACTTATCGAGTCTTTGCAGAGTGATAAACTGAAAGCGTCGCGCTCCCTTGACAGGATTATGAATTTCTTCCACTGAGTTATGCAAAAACTCAGGAACAGTTACCCCTGCTTTGCCGATGACGTTTCTATTTAATTCCACCAAGTCCTGATCGTAGCTTTCCCCAAATCGTCTCCAATCGTCATGCTGATTTTCAATGTGGTCAAGTTCTTTAATCCGTCTATTCACCTCTCCGGCGATCCTTCTAGGGGCCGGGGATCAAATGTATGGCTGTTTCTCCACCTATTTTCATTTTTCCTAATCGCTATCCCTTTGTCCTTATCTTTAATTCTACTATAACAAATCCATCTTTTGTCAGTTCGCTCTTCAAGCTCACTTATTTGTCCTACCATAGTCTCAAAATTTGTTTGCATTTCTATCACAAAGATATTCTTCGTTAGAGTTGTAGGAGAATAGTGAGTGAGTGAAGACTTGTGACAACTGGTTCAAGTTTTCTAACTGTTATTAACTAACACAACACCCCAACATGTGACATGTCACTTTTCTGTCCATTTTTTCTTTTTTTGCAACTAACATTATGCCGTGGTATTTTCCGTGTAATGACAGGTCGCATCTGTAGGTAGAGTGGTCTCTCGATCTTGTTTTGTGGCTTTGCTAACCATATGTGTGTTATACTGGGATTGGCTTAATTTTTTTTTTTTAATTTATGGCCATTATTCGTGGCCCTTGACCATGGTGCAGATAGCGAGAAGCTGGTTAGCTGGGCAATAGATCATTTTCCTGAAATTTTTCTCGATACTTGTGACAGAGATGAAGATTCATTGGCCGTATATTTACCGATTGCACAACAAACTGGTCTAAATATGTTGTGGTACTATTATGATTTGTTGCCTTCAGTTATTTAAGAGATCTCGAGATTGTGTTGCTCTAGTTGAACACGCATTGGATGAAGAAATGGCCGACGTTCTAGTTGAGAGATGGAAGGATCTAATTGGGTATAATGGCGGTGGACTCGATGTGAAGAAAACAATCAGATGGGCTTTCTGTATTGCTATGAATGTTCTCTTCGGGTAAGTTCTTCCTTCTATGGGTTGAAAGTTTTGTGCCTTCTCGTTGTCTGTCCACTTAGTAAAGACATAGCTGAGCTATGATTTTGAACCCGCATGTCTCCCCTGACAGTACTTAATTGACCAGGGTCACTAGTATCCTAGAGTTCCCAATTTACCGGGAGTAGAGGGTTAGCGAAACGTTGTCATAGGCCTGGACGGAGTCCGAAGCAAGCCAAAAGCCACTACACGCGCGAGAATCGTCAGAGGCAGATATGAGCAGAGAGACTCAGACACCGAGAAATATTTTATCTTCTTGAAAGGGATGTCAGACTCCTGGGATGGTGTGGTGTGTGCTGTCGGTCGGTTTTATCATTTATCATGCTAACGCAGTTTTGAACATGAGCATGAGAATTTATCGGAATGAGTTTCGAGTGGAGGGCACTTCGAGAGCAATTCAGGTCAACGCATCTCTCTGAAAGCCATCAATCGGGTTTCTGCTTCGGCCTTTTTTTTCATTATTGTTTGCGATATGGATTTGGGGTTTTTTTATTATTTGTTTGATATTTCGGTTTCTAATTTTGTCTGGCCCCTGAGCTAGAGGTATCTAGCTATAGTACATAAATATATATATAGTAAATTTAAGTATTATTGATGATTTACTAAGTATTAGAGTGATATTACTAATCATTGGCGCCGCACTAACCCTAATCAACCCAACTGCTTACTGTATTTGGGTGGTACTTGCCTATATATTAGTCGCTGGCTACAGAGATAGCTTACATTAGACAGTCAATCAACTATGCGAGTTTGCGATCTGTAGAGTACTAACTAGTTAGCTATTACAACCTGCATCTGGTGATACATTTACTGCATTTTCGTAATCGACTTAGTAGCTTTCATCATCACGACCAATTGATTCACCTTACGAACTTCTTTCTTTCTTCCTGAACACTTGTTTTGACT
This sequence comes from Sugiyamaella castrensis, assembly GCA_030583505.1. Classification (NCBI taxonomy): domain Eukaryota; kingdom Fungi; phylum Ascomycota; class Dipodascomycetes; order Dipodascales; family Trichomonascaceae; genus Sugiyamaella; species Sugiyamaella castrensis. The sequence continues at coordinate 139,826 of JAJMIF010000015.1, read as the reverse complement.
ACTATAATCTCCATCTTAAACAGATAATAAGAAAATAGAACAACTTTCTTTTCTGGGATTCTTGACAGCAGAAAAATGCCACCAAAATCCAAGACAAAAACAGCAACAGCTGCTGTTGAAGAAGTCTCTGTTAAAAAGGAGAAAGAAATCAACGAGCTAGAGTTGGATTATGAAGATTCACTAGAGAAACTGGAAGAATTACAAGATATGGTAGGTAGAGAGAATTTATCACATTTCTAATATTGAGTCTGGTTAACTAACAAAACATAGCTTTATAAATTGCGATCGGACTTGCCGAATCTACTTCATGGTATAGCTCATTTGGATGAACGAGAACCAAGTACGTATTCTAGAAAGACTATGGTTCAGAAACTAAGTTTCGGATTTTAATTCTATTTCTAACTAATAATAGCTAGTAATATTTTCATCAAAGCAGTTAATGATGTTAGTACATGGAATTATGATATTGAGGAATTCATAAAAAAATACAATCAGAACATTGACATTATTAAATTGGGCCGTCGAGAGAGAGAAGATATCAAGAAGAATTCGGGTGGTGGGCCATCGTCTACTGTTAGTTCGGCCAGCAAACCAGCAGGAACCTCAACTCAAAATAATCAATACTATCTTCAATCAGGCTTAACTCAGGATCAGCCTATTGTCCTTTAACGGTTGGATAGACTCGACCATGGTTAGTCGTCAATCGTAGATAGACGTGACGTGGGAGCCTATTGATTAGAGACGACCCAGGGAAATCAATGGCCTAGGCCCAGTGAAGACATGGCCCGGCCGGTAGTGCGGGTGCGGCTAAATCATTTGATTGATTTTCATGCGGCTTATGCGGCGATTTATATCTCGGATTTCTATTACCCGGATTTCTACTGTCTAATTCTAGGATTTTCATTGAAATAGCGAGATGACCAGGTTCGAGAAAGAGTCATTCATTATCAACTCGAGGTTTATATTGCTTTGGTGTATGACTCAGTTATTAATATATATATAACTAGGCAACTATAGCTCAACATTTTTTTTATTTGATTTTTTTATTTGATTTGCATTATTATATTAGGACTCATCCACTCTTTACTAGTTGCTTCATCATTTTTAGTCATAATGTCAGCTAATTTAAATGCCACTTTTGCTAAATGCAAACGGGAAGGTAGAAATGCCATGATCACTTTTTTAACTGCTGGTTTTCCAACTGTACAGGAGACCATACCCCTTCTTAAAGCTCTACAGGATGGAGGTGCCGATATCGTTGAATTGGGAGTGCCATTTACTGACCCAGTCGCAGATGGACCAATTATCCAAAAGGCTAATCAAGTTGCATTAGAGAATGGTGTTACAGTTTCACTTGTTCTTGAGTTAGTTAGACAAGCACGTGCAGGTGGCGTTCATATACCAATTTTACTTATGGGTTATTATAACCCAGTTATGCAGTACGGTGAACATAAATTGGTTGAAGATGCTAAAAGAGCGGGAGTTGATGGATTTTTACTGGTAGATTTACCTCCAGAAGAGGCATCGAGATTTAGAAAAATTAGTAGTAGATCTGGTTTAAGTTATATTCCGTTGATTGCTCCGTCGACAACAAATGAGCGTCTTGAAAAATTAGCATCGATAGCTGATTCATTCCTTTATGTTGCGTCAAGAATGGGAACGACAGGGTTTTCTCTTGGACTTGATCCACATATTGAATCATTACTTAAACGAGTCCGGCAATATTCCGGTGAAAAGCCCTTGGCTGTAGGATTTGGTATTAGTACTAGAGAGAATTATTTGACTGTTAGTCCTGTGGCAGATGGCATTGTTATTGGAAGTTATTTGATTAATTTGATTTCATCGACTCCTAAAGAAGAAAGAATTCAAACTGTTAAAAAATATATCAATGGAATAGTTGGTGGTAGAGAGGTTGTTGTAGAGGAAAGAGTTGCGACGCCTGATAGTGATGAATCCAGCTATGATACTGACAATGATGATGATATTGAATCTCAGAAAAAGCAGTTTAATGAACTTGTAGACCGATTTGGTCAATATGGTGGTCAATATATTCCTGAAAGTCTTCATCAATGTCTAAGTGAACTTGAAAGAGGGTTTAATGAAGCTATTCATGATGAAAAATTCTGGGAAGAATTCAGATCATATTATCCTTATATGGGTCGTCCTTCTAGTTTACATCTGGCTGACCGTCTCACTGAAAAAACTGGCGGTGGTCAGATCTGGTTAAAGAGAGAAGACTTAAATCATACTGGTAGTCACAAAATTAATAATGCATTGGCTCAAGTTTTGGTAGCAAAAAGACTGGGTAAAACCCAAGTAATTGCTGAAACTGGTGCTGGTCAACATGGTGTAGCCACTGCTACGGTGGCTGCCAAGTTTGGTTTGAAATGTAAAGTTTATATGGGTGCTGAAGATTGTCGTAGACAGGCTTTGAATGTTTTCAGAATGAAGCTTTTGGGTGCTGAGGTTGTTGAAGTTCATGCTGGTACTAAGACCTTGAGAGATGCTTGTAGTGAAGCATTACGTGCCTGGGTTACTACCGTTTCTGATACTCACTATGTTCTTGGATCAGCAACTGGTCCTCATCCTTTCCCCACTATGGTGCGAACTTTCCAGAGTGTTATTGGTAACGAAACCAAAGAGCAATTTGCCAAGGCTAATAATGGTAAACTTCCTGATGCTATAGTTGCCTGTGTTGGTGGTGGATCAAATTGTTCTGGTATGTTTGCTCCATTTATTGAAGATAAGTCGGTGAAATTACTTGGTGTTGAAGCTGGTGGTGAGGGCTTAGACACTGATAAACATAGTGCTACTTTGAATGCTGGCCGAGCTGGTGTACTTCATGGTGCTAAAACATATGTTTTACAAAACAAAGATGGTCAAGTTCAGGACACTCATTCCATTTCTGCCGGTCTAGATTATCCTGGAGTTGGTCCTGAATTATCGTCTTGGAAAGATACTGGTAGGGTTCAATTTATTGCTGCAACTGATTTGCAAGCTTTAATTGGATTTAGATTACTATGTGAGACTGAGGGAATTATTCCTGCAATGGAATCTTCACATGCTGTTTATGGTGCCGTAGAGTTGGCTAAGACTATGAAACCTGATGAACATGTGGTTATCTGTCTTTCTGGTCGTGGTGATAAGGATGTTCAGAATGTTGCTGATTTGCTTCCTGAGTTTGGTCCAAAGATGGGGTGGAATGTGCGTTTTGAAAAATAGAAGTGAGCGAGTTAGCGGCTGGGATATGTATTCCGCATTCCGCATTCCGCATTCCAAAAGAAAAAGTATATTATTGTATAATTTGACTTAAATTTAAATATTAGTTAACTGAATATATAAGTATTCTGTTCTATTTCCTAGCGGTCCATGAGATTGTCCGTTCCGTAGCTGGCAAGTGGTCCTCAGCAAGAGAGGTGATAGAGTGTACAGTACGTATACGCATGTGTACTAGCTAGCTAGCCAGCCAGCTGCTGCGTACTAGCGCGCTAGCAAGCGCACGTAGCCGGCCCGCACGGCTAACATGATCATCATCGACATCAACAAAAGATCGTCTCTGCCTCAATTGGCATTATGAAATTTATTTTTACTGGTCACCACGACTATTCACTTCGATTGAATTTATTTAAACCATCTGTCCGTAAGGGAAACTTTTTTGTTAGGATGAAATAGTTATGATTACTAGCCGACACTTTCTTGTATCCCTATGTGGCCTAGTAGAAAATCACAGGGTGTCAGAATTGCCCATGGACATGATGGATCAGGCTTATACATACCTGATGTCACACCAGATAGCCCTTGGCAGTTTGCTAGAAGGCATGGACTCGGATTCAATTTTAATTCGACTAGGATATATAATGTTCTCTCTGAGGCACCACCTTCAAGAGCAGATCATCTAAAATATGATATTAATCAGCATCGAGATGTTGGTGCGACACTTTATAATGGTGTATATTCCCTTCCAGGTGTTTTCGTACCTGCTGCCTTGAGTGCATCCTTAGAATTCGAATCCCTTAATGTTACATCTTCGAGAGGTTATAATCCATTAAGGGGATCATTGATTGGTGTTGGACCATTTAAGAAGCGAGCTGAAAAAAGGACTAGAGAGAGGAAAGGGAGGAATAAATATGGCCATAAACATAATGATCGGGATTGGGCTACTGATTTCGACGAGGTTGAGGAAGAAGATGAGGGAGAGGACGAGGACAAAGACGAAGACGAAGACAAAGATAAAGACGAAGACAAAGACAAAGACAAAGACGAAGATAAAGATGAAGACAAAGACAAATACAAAGACAAAGACAAAGACGAAGACAAAGACGAAGACGAAGACAAAGACGAAGACGAAGATGATGACGAAGATGATGAGGAAACTGTTCAAGGAATAGTATTTGCAGGAGGTAAAGGCGGAACGAGTCTTAATTTCGGATACTTGGAATCAGAATCTCGGCAAATACATACAGCCAATTCGAATAATAACAATAAATCATTTTCTATTCGCACACCGAAAATTAGAATCATGCAAACATACAATATGAATAGCCCTGTTTATCAAGTAGAATTCTCCGAATCTGAACCTTCGGTTAGTCCTTATATTCTTGTTCGAACAGAACAAGGCACTTCTGTATTAGATGTAAGCACTGATATTGGGAAAACAAAAATTGATGTCTATAAACAGTTTCATATCCCGTCTGAATCAATTAACGGCGAATCACAGCTGTCTCAGCAGCAGCATTGTCATTCAGCTTTTAATCCTTGGTCATTTTCTCAATTTGGTATCATCAATTCCCAGGGCATTTGGGGACTGTGGGATATGTCTACAATGCCATTTTCGTTGTCTTCCAAATCGAATGCTCCTATTTTCACAAGCAGATTTCACGCTGAGAGTCAGACTCTATCTCGTTGGAATCAGATGATATGGGGTGCTGATATTAATAGTATTCTTACTGCCAATCGTCGTCATTTACGACTTTTTGATGTTCGAAGTGGCGACAGCGTAAACGATGATATCTTCTCATTCAGAAACAATGATAGGCTGATTTGCGGACTTTCTCGTTCAAAATTAAACGATCACGATATTTTTTTACTCACATCTGAAAGTATGATATGGCTGGATATGCGTAAACCAGGTGGCAAGGAGACAGTATTGTCTTGGGATCATTTCATGAACCGTAAAGATCCAAGCCTTAAACTTACTGCTACTGCGATCGATGAAGTGAATATGATAACAATTTATTCCCAACTACAACATACTAGTATTGTTTATCAATTTACTGAATCTGAAGGATTTCCTGTCTCTGCGGAAGACCCATATCCACTCATGACGTCTCCGGATAGGATTACTCAAACAATGATAAATATTCAAGGATTTCTTAATGATGACAATGACGACAATGACGACAATTCTAACATAAAAGTAATGTCCTGTATTATGATGTCCACGGAATTAGAACTGTCTAATGAGATTCTACTATCCTCGGATCCAGGTATAAAACTAGAACTACAAGATGAAGACAAAGAAACAAATGACAACAAAAGACAGCTGGATAAGGCTAATTATCTGCTAATGAAATCAGATAACGCCTCTGTTGGTGACGAGTTTCCAAATGACTATGTTCTCAATCTGGATTTCAGTCGTATAGATAAAATGGATTTCCGCCAAATGTATAAATTTCTATTCGAGAATACCAGCAATGTTCCTGATTTAACTACTAATGACGAAGATATAGAATTGTTTGCTCTCCATCTGGGGAAGGGCATTAATAAACTATTCTCACATGAAAAAAGGCAAGTTGTCAATCTTCTTGAACTTAACGAATATGATCCCGAGTTGGTATCGTCGCCTTTACGATTATATAAAAATCTTGATCATCTTTCAGAACTGATCGAACAATTAAAAGCACATTATAAAGGAACTAATATCCATATTTTAGATTTGGCAAATAATTTGAAAACGGTTTTCAGTGAAGATATCGCAAGAAATATTAAGGGAAATTATAATTATTTATTATCTCTTTGGGCGGAACCCTTGGAGAACAAAACTAATGATATGACGAATAACTACATTAATGAAGAAGTTTTTTTGCGCCGACAAAAATTAGCTCTCCACATTGCTATTGAAGTTACATTGGCATGTATAGGAGTTTTCATTGACCACAGCAGCAGCATGGAACATGCTTCTAAGGATAATATTGACTACTTAGTTGATCTGAACAAATATACGGAGGTTAAAAATATAGATTCATTTGAGCTGACACCCACTACGCAACTCCTCCTTGATGAATGGACAACTGATACCAATCCAGATGATTACAAATGGTTCAAATTTGGAGATCGTCATATACAAGATGTGCCATCATCATCTCCCCCTCGGCTGTTTGTGTCACAATCACAACAACGGTTAACTCGAAGTCAAACACAAAAACAGCTGGGGCCTGGGCCATCACCACAAAAGTCCTTGAGTCAATTGCATCTCCACGGGAAGTCCTCACAGCAAGCCATTTCAAAAATAACGTCTCATTCCCAGCCTGCATTACATACTCGATCATTGACTCAGAGTAAGCGGCAAAAGAAGAAAAAACGAAATGAAGGATTTGGCTGAAATCATACTAAATATTTGCATGATAATGTACCATATATATAATACTAAGGATTAATATCCGTCTTCGGGTTGACCAAGATCAAGTTTGTTATTACTTTACTCCAGAATTATGTCAATCAGGCTAGGAGAGATTAGTTTCAAGCAAAGAGATAGCTATGAATCTAGACAGAGAGCCTGGTCTCTAATAGTAACTTCAGTCACTAGATTAAAGATTAATATACGTTGGGCCTAACTTCCATCTTTAGTCGGAGAATAATATTCTATTTGGATAATGTTAGCAAAGTTCAAACCTAAGGAAAACTAACAATCTTCACAAAACTACAGAGTCCTGTATAGAGTCGCACTTCATTAGTCGTTGGAATAACCGCTGGCAGTGGACCTGAACGACAAGGATTATTAACTGAGAGAACAATTCAGAACACCAATATAAAATACCTATCTTTCTTTCACTTACAGCAAGCGTTTCAGGATGGACTCCTAATTCACAAAGTTCCTTACAAATCGCTAGAGTCTCTTTGCTCATTCCAGTATTCAATAACTGTGATATCTCATAAAGAATCTGCAGAGCTTCTTTATCTTCTCGTCTCTCCATTGCAACAATTAGTTTGAATAGTGTTGAGTTTACTTCTCGGTGGACCAAGCTCACAAGGAAAAAGACGCACAAATAAGATTCTATCTGATACGATTATAATTTAAATCAATCTGATCATATAAAAATGAAGCCGAAGTGATGATGAGGTCAAGGCTCAGTTGTAAAGTCGTAGTTCACTCACTATAAATACACTGGCAAACTTGGGTGCAAACAGTGCATACAGCAAACCAGTGCAAACTTCAAAGGATCTATCTAGCCGTACTAATCTAATTACCAGCTAGCTAGATACGCGCGGAGACGCGATACACGGGCGCGTGCGTGCAAATTTGGAGCAACCAATTCAGGCAACTTGACACTCGCTTCGTCGATTCAAAAAATCAAGCTAATAATCAGCAATGTCAACCTTGTATTATATTGACATGATATTGTCAATTTGTCAAGTCTTTATATCCAAATAATTAAAATCATTCCTCTGTGAAAAAGTTCGTGTAGTTAGACATTAACATAACATTATGCATAAACCGACGTTATTGTGCGGATCATGCACATTATATATATATTATATATATATAAAACAAATAATACGGCTGAAATTAAATTCGGAGCCGGTAGAACATAGGACACAGTTGACAAGGTGTCCAACAATCCGAAACTCAAGATGGACTATTTCAATATTGACTTCGACCCCTAACTCAATTCTATTTATTGAGCAAATATATTTATAGGGGTAATCGATCCTCTGGGTTGTTGTTGTTGCTGTTGTTGCTGTTGTTGTTATTGTTCTATAATAGTATTTTGTTTGGATCAAAAATACTTAGAACAAACAACATGTCAATAGCCTATAGACAACCACGGCGGTATGCTATTGCTAGTGATAATGGCATCTTCTTCATCACATTTTGTATATGGCTTTGTAGTTGCTTGCTTCATCCAACATTAGTATTAGCTACTGGTCCTGAATCTTTAGAGCAATCAATCCTTTCAGAGAATTCAATTCCTTTGTCCCCTGTAATTAGTGAATATGCAAGACAATCAAATGCTTCCTTACTATGGGGTCCTTATAGATCTAACTTATATTTCGGGGTACGACCTCGTCTACCAAAGTCTCTTTTAACAGGGCTCATGTGGTATAATGCAGACTCATATGAAAGTATTGGAAATTTTCGTTATACTTGTGAACAAGGTGATAATATGGCTGGCTATGGCTGGGAGGAATATGATCCTCGAACTGGAGGGCGTCAAGTTATTCGTGATAGGGACAACTTTATAGAGTTACATACTGAATTTGTTAAGACTATTGAAGGAAGCTGGGCTGTTCGTATTAAAGGAATACCTCACAATGAGCAAAAGAGAACTACAATTGTATTCTATGGTGGACTCGAAGGTCTAGGTAATCTAGAATTAGATAGCAAACTGATTCCAGGCAAAGGAATTAAAGGTCCTGTAGTATTGTCGGGAGCATCGCCTGAACTTGATAAATTTATTATAGAAATGACTGAAGGGCCCGATACTAATAGACATCCAAAATCAAATCATGCCGTTGAATCTGAAAGACCTTCTAGTAATTCACATTATGCTTCTTTAAGGATGCCTGATGATAATGTATGGCTTGCTAAAGATGTATTCCTGACATTTGCTCAGGATGGTGTTGGTGATTTGGCCGGTAAATTTGATGAATCTGATATGATTGAACCATGGAGTGTATTTACGTTACCAGATAGAGATGACTTGAAAGGAAATGTTCATATCATACAACGAACATATCAAGGATCTTTTGAATTTGATATTCTATATAACCCCGTCAATATAGATGACGAGTTCAAAATAACTAGCAAGAGATTACCTGATTTGCTTGAGGATGCGTTAACCACTTTTGATTCCAAATTTGAAAAAGCTTTCCAATTTCAACCTCCATTCGATTCATCTTTAGAATATGAGCAATTTGCCAAAGAATTCTTTTCCAATTTAGTTGGAGGGATTGGATATTTTTATGGTACATCCCTTGTAGATCGATCACTTGGTGAAGCCTATCTTGATGAAGAAGAAGAGACTGAATTTTGGAAGAACCCCCATGAAAACAAATTAGCAGCAGCTAAAGAAGAAGGTCCGTTTGAATTGTTTACTGCAGTCCCGAGTAGACCTTTTTTCCCAAGAGGATTTTATTGGGATGAAGGTTTTCATTTAATTCCTGTCTTAGATTATGATGCTGACCTTACTTTAGAGATTTTGAAAAGTTGGTTTTCCCTTGTAGATGATGATGGATGGATTGCTCGTGAACAGATTCTTGGACCGGAAGCCAGAAACAAAGTCCCTTCAGAATTCCAAATTCAGTATCCACATTATGCTAATCCTCCTACTTTAATGTTACTCTTTTCAAATATAGTAAAGAGAGCACAAGAATGGACACAGGTGGACAAAAGTGATTTCAGCAGCTCTAATTCTGGTGGCGGTTTAAATTTAGGTAATGCTCATATTGAATATCCAGATCTTTTATTCAGCTATGCAGAACAAATTTATCCAGAACTTCAAAGTCATTATGAGTGGTTTAGAAGAACTCAGAAAGGCGGGATAAGAAACTGGGATAGGGAAGCTTTCTCCTCCAAAGAAGGATATAGATGGAGAGGAAGAACACCAAATCATTGCCTAACAAGCGGTCTGGATGACTATCCTCGAGCACCAATTCCTCATCCAGGAGAGCTTCATGTAGATTTATTGTCTTGGATTGGTATGATGACTAGATCGATTAAAGATATCGCTTCTGTTTTAGGTAAAGAAGAGGATGTGGATGAATACGCTACTATTGAAGAGGCTATTATTAGGAATCTAGATGATTTACACTGGAATGATGATAAGCAAATGTATTGTGATGTTACTGTGGATGATTACGAGGATAGTATTCAATTCTGTCATAAAGGCTACGTTAGTTTAATGCCATTTCTTCTACAACTTGTACCTCCTACTAAATCATCACATCTACTAGCTATTTTATCTGATATTAAAAGTCCCGATGAATTATGGTCACCATATGGAATTAGAAGTTTATCAAAGAGTGATGAATTTTTCGGAACTGGTGAGAATTATTGGAGGGGACCTATCTGGATTAATATGAATTATATGATCCTTGATAGTTTGAAATTTTATGGTACACATGCATCTACTAGTCCAGAAGTTCGATTACTAGCCAGTGAGATTTATAAGGATTTAAGAGTGAATGTCGTTAAGAACGTTTACGATAACTGGATCAAAACTGGTTTTGCATGGGAGCAATATGATTCTGATAGTGGAAAAGCAAAAGGGGTCAAACATTTCTTAGGTTGGACATCATTAGTAATTAAAATAATGGCAATGCCAGAGACTATTAGATCCATACACCAGCCAGCCGTTCTCTCACTACGTCCGTAGAAGGGAAGGTCTGAGGCTATGTAGAATTATTCTCATCGTTCTGAAAGATGAGTTTTATGATTACATATACATATATATATATATATATAGATATTCATTGATGCACAGTAAAAAAATGGATTTAAATAATAAAGCCTGAAACAAAACGAAATAACAATACTTATTCTATTGTTACTACTCCAGAATGGCAGACTCATCATGAGCCGCTACAGCCTCAGTATCATCCATACGAATCGTATCTGGCAATTTCTCTCCATATACATAAAACTGGATAAAAATAGTGATATCCTCCACAATAGTACCTAACGATCCCAACAACCAAGGAAAATATAACTTGATCCATTTACTATCGGTACGATAAATTAAAATACCAGCAGCATACGTTAAGTTCCCTAAAATGGAGAAAATAAAAAATACGAGTGATAATCCAAATACAGATCTTCGGCTATGATTTTGAACTATCTGAGGAATCCTAGCACTAAGGTATAATATGGCAGAAGTATAACCTAAGATCTGAGGTCCCAATGCTAATGGCACATCATCGTCATCACCTGGGGCGCCAGGACCAAGACCGTCTTGACGGGATGATAACAAATATCCTAATACACCAGATGCAAGAACAAAAAGAACCGGTAAGACTATTCTAGTAAAGGTACTACTGGAGCCTGACGTTTCAATAATAATTGAACTTAGAGAATCTCTTCGTCGATTATGATGATGATGGTGATGAGGATGATCAGGATCATTATCATCATCATGATGATGATGATGGTGGTGGTGATGATCACCATCATCGCCGTCATCGTGTTCACCAATTCTTCCAGATGATAACCGTATCCTACTAGCACTATTTCTGCGATTAAGTAATGGAGCAGTAGGATCGACCTCATGGTCCTCTTCAGCTCTATCTCCCGTTGCTGCTTCACCAGTATTAGAATGAAGATGTTTGTACTTATTTAATTTTCTTTCAGCTCGTAAATGAGCTAACCTTTTATAATAAAAGTATGACAACATGATCAGAGTGTCGGCAAAACAATACCAAACGGCCAATAATACGACTCCTGGACGAAGGCTCGCCCATAGTGATCCAGCTAAATTGGTAACGTCTCCTAATAACCATATGATTAAAAATCCAATTGAGATACCGTCAGCACTTTTCAGTCTCCATTGTTCAATAAGTTGAGGTAACAATAAGACGATCCAACAAGCCAAGCTTGCTGAACCTGCCATACCTGATAGTACGACACGAATATGTGGAGGATCTAAATGTTCATTCATTTTTATCACGATGATCAATGCAAAACGATAAAAGAAAGAAAGGAAGAAAGATTGATAAAAAATCGAAAATCAAACCTTTTAATATCGATACTGATCTCTTTCTTATGTTGATTAAATATGTTGATGCTAAATGATGATGGAGGTCTTATATGAGGACCTATTGATAAATGATATCTCCTAATAATAGTTTCTTCATTCGCAATATAAATTCCCACAATCTAAGAATGAAACTAAAAAAAACTTTTCAATAAGTTAATAATATATAACAAAATAAATAGTGATTTTTTGAGTGGTGTGAATATTATTATTCTATGTGTGAATCATAAAAAAAATAAAGAAATTCCCCGGAGAGATAAGCCTTAGAGAAGAGAAAAACCCTTAACAACATGGAATTTTCTCTAGACTTTTGAAACGCAGAAGGTAGACGGAACCACACAAAAAGGTTAATCCTGCAGCTCACGCGTAACACGTCTGCGTAACGTTAACTAACGGTTAAGTTAACTATAACTTACATGCATAGTTAACTGTTAACTTTTGTTAAGCATTATTAAGTTAAGTTAATTTGTTACTGACCTACCTGGTAGTTCGGGCTGTTTTCCCCACACAGGTCGCTTCGCATTTCTCGAGGTAACTACCCCTGCCCTTCAGTAATTCCTCTTCTTAGAAGATAGCGAGAGCATGAGCAGATTTTGAGCACTATTATATAGTTCCCTTGGAGATTCATGAAACCAAAATATAATGACTCAATCGTATTCACTCACAAACTTTCTGTTGAAGTCCCCTCCCCTGTACTGCTCGCTTCTGAATACCTTGTGGTCGTCCCCCGATCCAGCTGCTAGAGATGTAGCGTCCTAGGAGTTAGGTTCACTTCAGGATAGCCTGTCGGAACCTTCGACATCTAGTCCTAAATCTCACTGTCTAACTACTTGACTAGATACTTTATATACATACAAGGTATCACTTTTATCAGTTGTGTAGGTAAATGACGTCCGTCATGACTGTCATCCAGTATTCAGAGGCTGTCTATCCTAATTAAGTAATAAGTTATAATGACGTAGCGAGAACTTGGGGGTCGGTCAGCCACAACTCCGCCGGAGGCAGAAGCTACAAGTATACGTACGTACGTGCACAGCCCTAATCACATGACCATGACCATGACCATGCATTACCATGACCATTTTAGTTTCCTATTTCAGTTTGTGACTGTCTTCTGAAAGCCGCACATACTACCAACTCACACCTCACAAATTTCAACTTCCCGCTAAATTGTATTATAGACAGGATCATTTTGAAACTTCTTGATATACCTTTTCATTTTTGATCAGTTCCACATCTCTCAACAAAAAGACCAGTAAAAATGGTAAGTGATTAAGAAGAGGAGATACTATCAACATTATTCACAACATAAGTTGGTATATCTAAAACGACACACACCATAATGGCGTTCGGGTAATCATTCTACATTTCCTCCCCAAAGATAAAATTCAAGTTAGTTTGAAGTGTTGATAGAAAAATGTGTTGTTGCTCTTTACCAAGCATCATATCTTTGGATCATATCCTGTGAATGCTCATGGATATGATACTTCGTATTTTTTTCTTGACATACATTAAGAGAATTTTTTTGTTTCTTTTTTCATTTCCTCTTGCGAATAACTATTTGTTTGTATAGAAGAATTGAAAAAGAACAAATAAAAAATAAGGTTTTGACATTTTTTTATGTCATATAAAATCCTTCTAAACAAGAACAGAGAAAATTAGAAACAAGTGAGATCTCAGGGGACAGATATGTTAATATGTAGGTATTCTGTAATGTTGAACCCTTTTGATTTTGATTTTGATTTCGTTTTCTTTTTTTCTTCTGTGTAATTGGCTGAGTCTCTTTGAATTTACTGATGATTCTACTCTTGGGAGACTGTAGAGTGATTGCATGATTTGTCATTTGGAGTGCAAGAAATATTTTTTTGCGTACTTTATTTTACTGACATTATGTTTTCCTCAATGACACAGCCAGCTAAAGGAAAGAAGCCCGCCCCCGCCCCATTCTCAACTAAGGCAGCCTCCAATAAGGCTCCTAAGGTAAGTTTAAATTTTAGATACGATGAGATTTACATGATTTTTGGGCCAGCAGATAGGTAATCTATTTGAAGTTTTGCCCTAAAATATACTGTTATAAAGTCGTTTCAAAATCTAACTTTTTAGAACCCTCTCATTGAGAAGAGACCCAGAAACTTCGGTATCGGTCAAGATATTCAACCTAAGAGAAATCTTTCTCGTTTCGTTAAATGGCCCGAATATGTTCGTCTTCAGAGACAAAAGAAGATTTTAAATCTTCGTCTTAAGGTCCCCCCTGCTATTGCTCAATTCCAAAACACTTTGGATAAAAATACTGCTGCTCAAGCCTTCAAACTCCTTAATAAATACCGTCCTGAAACTGTTGCTGAAAAGAAGGAACGTCTCACTAAAGAAGCTGCTGCTATTGCTGAAGGCAAGAAGAAGGAGGATGTTTCTGAGAAACCTTACGTTGTTAAGTATGGTTTGAATCATGTTGTTTCTCTTATTGAGAATAAGAAAACCCAGCTTGTTCTTATTGCCAATGATGTCGACCCCATTGAATTGGTTGTCTATCTTCCCGCTCTTTGCAGAAAGATGGGTGTTCCATATGCCATTATCAAGGGTAAGGCTCGTCTTGGAACTCTTGTTCATAAGAAGAATGCTGCGGTTGTTGCTTTAACTGAAGTTCGATCTGAAGACAAGGCTGCTCTTTCTACTCTTGTTTCTACTATTGAAGCCAATTACAGCTCTAAATACGAGGAACTCCGTAGAAAATGGGGTGGTGGTATTCTTGGTGCTAAGTCTCAAGCTAAGATTGAGAAGAGACGTAAGGTCCTTGAAGCTGCTATTAAGGTCTAAACTTAGTTCCCTAAAATCAGCGTTCAAAAACTTCAAAAATGGTGGTGTAATACTGTGTATAGGAAGTATTAATGTTATATTATTTTTTAACCTCTCTTTCTCCACATTGTAGCGTCTCGGACCCTGTCCCAGATCCTGTCATATTCAGTTGAGGTAGGAATTATTATGAACCTCTGTAAAGCTTATTCTCTTAATACTGCTTGGATTCTTGGTTTCATGTAACCTGTTATGTTTACATACGTACACGCACTAAAAATACATGTACGACTTGTAAGAGCCCGGTAATAACATCAGTCCGTCTGCCCGTCAACCCGGGTGAAGGCACCTAGCTCTGAGCTCTCGCTACGCTGGTGAATTAATCGTTTACCATGATCGCACTAATACTTCAGAATTCTCAAGCGCAGGAGATCTACGACTCCACCCCAAGCCGCCGGAGACAGAGTACGTTAATTCCAACTGTAATGCGCTGCGAGCAGATCTGCCAAAAAAATCCGAGTCTCAATTATTGAATATTCTCCATACTGGTCAGGTTTTATTAGTAAATCGAGGTTTAACCCTAACCCGGATATTCAACCAATAAAAGCCGGAGCTTTACATATTTGGGAGAAGTAATTTTGTCGGCAGTTTGGAGCCAAACAGAAAAACAAAGTCTGGTTGGCTGGCTTTTTTTGGCGAAGTTGAAATTTCATTTTGTTCCTCGGGAATATCCATATACTCTTTTTATACCGACACCAAAAAACATTGCACACCAGCGGTGAATATTTTTTCGGATCAATTATTTATATCCATATATATCCACAAAGGAATGTCGGGAATTACATCTTTCTGGAGTGACATTGTCGAGTCAATCATGCCCTCTGTGGCCTATGCTGATGAAGCGGTAAGTTAGATAGAGAACAGGTGTGGAAAGCTTGTATAGAAGAATGAAGTATCTATGGGATGGGAATGGACTGGAGTAGAGGCTTATCAATGAGACGAAATAAGTGAAGAAAAATAATAGTATATCTTGTGCTGTGAGATTATACTACAGCAGCAGTTTCGTGCGAATCGTGCATCTTTTGGAGATGGAATTTAGGGGAACGAAGGACATCCTCGAAGCCCAGACTATAGGTGAGAGAGGAGATGTCGTAAAGGATTTTTCTTTTCGTTTTGCCAAGGCCGAGCTCTCAGTCCAACTTGTGTTTTAGGCACTTCGCTGTTTGTCGTGGAATCCAAGTCTATATTTGAGATCAGCTAATATGTTCCTAGTCATGGGGTTGATGGAAAAAAATTATGGCCTGAGGATATGGAATGAATGGCAAGCAAACTAGTAGTGCCCTCGGCCCGTGTGTGTGCCTTTTGTTTTCAATTACTAACTCTTTTAAGGCTACTTCTGAGCTTGCTGAAGAACCTGTTGAAGCTGAAGAAGAAGCTACACCTGACGAGACAGAAGAAGAGGAGGAAGAAGAAGAAGATGAACCTGAGGATATACTTCCTTCACTGAGGGAAAAGGCTGCAGATGGCCCATGTCATTCCTTCAAGCATCACTTTGAAGAATGTGTTGAAAGAGTCACTGCTGAACAACAAGAAGAAGGCTACGCTGAGAAGGATTACAAAGAGGATTGCGTCGAAGAATTTTTCCACCTCAGTCATTGCATTGATGAGCAGGTCGCTCCTGTTTTGTTTTCCAAACTAAAGTAAGCACCTTACTTATGACTTGATGTCTACTATAGGAACAAGTTTTTGTGTAATAATCTTTTTTTTTCTAGACATTTTTGCCATACAAAAAGCATTCAAAATGAACAGATATAATTACTATTTAAAGGTGGGCCAAACTTTGACTGAGATTCTCGGTAATTGACCTGTCTTCCTCCGTTGACTAGGACTCTGTCTTAGAATATCATCTGCCCAGGTCTGGTTTCTCTTATATGGATCTGTGAAAACTAGAAACATCAGAATTTGCCATGAAAGAGAAACCGGTGTAAATGGGTGGAGATAGCTAAGTTGTCCACTCATTAATTGTATGGTCAGCCAGCTAGTACCGCGGTACTGTCGAGCTACTACTTGAAAGATTGATAGGGGTTGGGGTATCTTGAGAGATCGCGATATCGTCACAAAGACCACCATCTGTGATCCCGCCGAGAGCTCCCGGTTTCAATGTTATGAGGTATAGCTTCCGGCGAACCTCCCAATGGGTCAAACTGCGGCTCTTTAGACTTTAGCTGATGTTGAAGATCAGATCAGGACTCAATACATATATATCATATTTATTACCCGTACAATTCATTTACACATCTTTTTTTACATTACACTCACACTTGAGGTACCCTCTTGGAATCTGGCACGGAAAACACGATTCGCATTGGTAAACATACCCTCCTTCAAACTAACCACAATAAATTGTGATCCCTGGAATCTTGTCTTGATTATCTGACCAATATTTTGGGTATGGTGTAGATCCAATGCAGCATCTACTTCATCGAGAATATACATTGGTGCTGGTTTAAACTGTAGAAGAGCTAGGATTAAAGAAAGTGCAATCAATGATCTTTGACCACCACTAAGTTCTGCAAGGCCATCTTTCCAAACCTTTCCCAGTGCCACTTTTACCTCAAGTCCTTCTGTTACGCCTTTTCCCTCTGGGGGAACAAGTTTTGCTGTACTATTTGGCAGTAAATCTGAGAAGATTTTACCGAAATCACTATAGCTGTTAGTTATATAAAAAGGTAAACAATTTTCCAGCTAAATGCAGGGCCGCTCTAGAATCGACAGACTAGATATTTCGAGTCAAGCTGCTTTTCATACTTACATTGAGACCTTTTCCCAAGTTTTTATTAATGCTTGTCGTTTGTAATCATCAAGAGATACAATGGTCTCCTCAATTTTCTTCTTATCTTTTTCAATTGTCTGGATCATGCCCTTCAAAGATTCCTCCTTTTTCTCAACACTCTCAATCATGTTCATGACTTTGGAATTAACCGTCTTTTTCATTCCATTAATGCGATCGCTCAATTGCGTCAATTGCTTACGGCTTTCGTCAACATTGATTCTGGTAAAATCATATGGCGTACCTGATTTACCGAAATGTTGCTTCTGTTCTTCAATCCAACCGTAGTCTTTATTGAGACGACTAATGGCGTACTCCTGGCCTTCGGTATCCTTCTTGAACTTGCTAACCTCATGTCGAAGCTTCTGTGCTTCAAGACCACTCTCAGTAACTTGTTTACGTTTGCCAGCTAGAAGCTCTTCCATGGTATTAAGTTCGTCATCCATTCCGCTTAAGGCAGCTCGTTCACCGTCGAGTTTTTGAAGCGAGTGAACTTCTGCATCAGACGCTTTCTGAAGCTGATCAGTGGTAGACGTAAGTGATGATTCAAGATCGGTAATGCTATTTGATTTCTCCTCTAATTGTTCTTTAAGAGCAGATAGGTCGTCAATTAATTGGTCTACTTCAACCTGAGCACTTTGGAATGTTGTAAGCTTCTCTTTCAGTAATTCAGTAAGCTGTACATTTTGACTTCGAAGTTTTTCCACTGATTTTTTCAATTTATCAAGTTTGGAGCCTTTATCCTGTTTGAATTCGGCCATATCACGTTCAATTTTTTCTATTTCAGCAGTGCCCTCATCGAATATATTGTTCTGCTCAGTAATTTGTTTGCCTAGTAATTCTATCTCAGTCACTCGCTCTTCATACTTGGCCAGTACTAGAGCACTAGAACTCTTGGACAATTGTTGTTCAGCAAGTGAAATCTCATGTTCCTTTAAATCGAACTGCTTTTTAATATCTTTAAATTGAATCATAAGTTTATTCTCATTATCGATTTCGCGTCTTACATCAGCCAAATCTTCCTGTTTCTCCTTAAGTAATTTGTTCTGTTCATTGTACTTCTGAAGGGTAATCAAGAGACCAGTCGAATTACTTTTGCTACCACCAGATAAAGTTCCCTGAGGGTCGTAGACATCTCCGTCTAAAGTAACACTCTTAGCTTTGACCTTAGGATCGAATGTCACCAACTCAGCAGTGGCAGAATCTTTACAAATCAGCGTTGATCCAAAAACATACTCCATTGCAGCAAAGACCTCAGCCTCATATCCAATAATATTAAGGGCCAACTCAACTTTACCGGGAACCAACTTCTTGGCGTTAAGTAGCCTCTCTTCTGATAAACGAGAAGATGCAATCTTATTAAGGGGAATGATTGTAACACGACGTTTGAGCTGACCATTCTGCAGGAGTTGAGCGGCAGTCACGTCAGTATCAACGACTACATTGAATAATCGACCACCAGCACAGACTTCAATGGCAGTAGCCTGTGAGTATTGACTTTTGTCAAGAGAAAACAATTGCGCTACAAGTCCTCGAACACTAGAAGCTTTGAAAGTTGGTGATGGACGACTATAATTGAAATCAATATTGGAAATCAGTCGTCTCATCGACTCGATTTCTTCACTGAGGACACGAAGTTCTTCGGACAATTCCTGCTCTCGGGTTTTAAGAAGCTGAATCTTTTCCGGGTCCCAACCAGCTTGAGATAATTGTTGTCTTAACTTGTCGTATATTTTCTCAGTAGCAGCTAGTTCTTTTAAGGCTTCCTGGTTTTGTGTTTGTGCATGAGCAGTTTTAAGAGCATCTTCAGAAATTAATTTCTCTAAATGTTCCTGGCGAACTCGTGCTTGGGCAGCACTTGTCTTTGCATTATTCACAGAGGCACGGACTTCTTGTAATTGATTGGCATAACCAGTTGCTTGACCAGCCTTCGAGGATACACCAGTTTGTAAAGACTGCAAAAGCTCTTCATTTTTAGCGATTTCTTCGTTGGATTTAGTATATTCTGATTTAACTTCTTCATATTCCTTTTGAACAATTTTAAAACTACTCGTTTTCTTCTTGACTTTACGGTCTAGCTCAACCATTGATTTCTCCAGAGTGGCTCTTTTATCGAGTTCTTCTTTAACAGTAGAATTCTTGAGTTCCAAGAGAGTTTTTATGCGGGCTACTTCTTGAGTGGCTTCCTTATATTCACGTTCCAGGGCCTGAAATTTTCCTCCTTTGGAAATCTGATCTTCTCTTTTCCTGCGCACAACTTTAATTTCTTCTTCAAGGGTTTGGATTTCCGAGTTCAATTTTTCAGTAGATTCAGTAATCTTGCTTAATCGTTCATTACTATCACTGAGGCTTTGATGCTGGATTGCCAGTTTCCGAGATCCTATAACATAATCATGAGCAACGATCATTTTTTCAAGTCGTTCCAGGCTTGACACTGTCTGTTGATATTCAATAAAAGCACGCTTTTCACTACGTAGATTATCCAATTTAGGCTCAATTTCCTCATGAATCAAAGCCAAAATCTCTTCAACTTTTTTCTCCTTCTTAGCCATGGTTTTGATGGCTTTTTCGCGTCTGTCTTCAAACATTCGAGTTCCCGCAGCTTCTTCAATAAGGGCCAAGATCTCAGTAGGCTTCATGTTCAAAACCTTTGTGATTTGTCCTTGCATAATTAAAAAATTAGGATTATTGATATTAAGTTGTACTGATTGAAACAATTGTTGAACACTTTGTTGTTGAGCACGATGACCATTTATCAAAAATTTACTCTGGCCTCCTATAACTATTTGGCGGGTTACGCTGATCTGTTGTTGATCTTCAAAACCAATCGGAGAGTTTGCTTTATCTGAATTATTAAAAACAATGGTTACACTGGCTTTCGTAACACCTGCCTGACCTCTTTTGTAGATAAGGTCCTGTAAGTTTTGAGCTCGCACTGTACTCATAGTGGTAATACCTAGAACAAAACAGATAGCATCAAGAATGTTAGATTTGCCTGATCCATTCAATCCGGTGATACAGTTAAAAGTAGCATCCCATCCGGAGATGACTGTACGTGTAGCGTACGATTTAAATCCATCTATAATCAATTCTTCGACCTTCATTGTGGGTAAGAAACGAGGAGAAGAGGGTGGGTATCAATAGAAAGAAGTTGGATTATTTAAGACATAAAAAAATCCCAATATTTAAATAAAAGATATGGTTGATTGACTTTCAGATTCGAGATGTTGGTGTCGATGGAGTTGTAAAGTTTACAAAGTGAAAACGCGTCCCCGAAACGTAACGTTTGTTTACATTCTGGATCTTGTTTGTGTATCATCACGTGCTTATGTGCGGCGGACGTTTGCGATCGCGATGTCGATGTAGATGTCGATCATTTTTTCGCGGTATAACTGTCCGATTATTCTAATTGAGATCGCCGATGGCTGCCGGAGATAGACAGGAGCTCTTCAACTTAAGAGATGATCGTAAGCTTCTATTTCTGCTCAATGAAGTGAGATGTGAGTGTTAATTTTCATCGTTACCTCTATGAGAGACTTACACACTTAACTTGACGTCAAGTTACTGTCGGAATGCAGGCTAAAACTCTTTGAGGCGCTACCGAAACGAACCCTAACATCTGGCTCCCGACCTCGTTATCTTATCAGATGTCGCGAACTTAAAATAAGATTGATCTTCTCGTAGCTCTCCGTAATCTGGTCCTTAGAATCATTTTTTGCTGTTACTTTATATAAGAATATATGTATTCTTCATGAACATATTTGAGCAATTATTGTCAATGACAGAATTCTCAAAGGTCAATAAGGCCTCGTATCTATCTCTATGTCTCTTCACTATCTCTTTCCTTGTATTTCTAAGTAGTACACAACCTTTCATATTAACAGATATTCTACAAGATACTACTAGTATTGTAAGTATTTCGTAAGCCTGTGAGTCTTTTATTTTCTGTTGTATTATGACATTAACATTCTAGGGTGATAAAGTCGGTTCTTTAGCATTTGCCGATGAAGTGGTGATGATTCTCCTATCTCCGATATGGGGAGCCTTAAGCGATAAAATAGGAACCAGACCTGTAAGTTAGTGCTGGTTCAGATTCTGCTGGCAGGCCCTAAAGGGTGGTCATGATCAATACTGTGATCGGCCTCCTGAGGGGCACTGCGTCGTCGTCAGGCAGCACTCGAAGTCCTTGATTGTCGTTTGTTAATGTAGCCGAACGGGCAAAAGACTAACCAATTTTTCCGCTATTATACAGGTTTCAATAGTAGGGTTATTTATAATTTCATTAAGTCTGTTCCTATATACGACAGGTAAAAATGTCTATCCAGACTTGTTATTATTAAGAATACTATTTGCCAGCGGCACATCAGCTACTGTTTCTATGATTCCAGCCATTCTCTCAGAGATCTCTTTTTCGAAATCCAGGTTAGGTGGATTTCAAGCAATTGGTAGGGATGGAAATGCCATTATTGAAGCACTAAATGATCCATTTTATAATGAAGATTACAATAACCAGAGTGATGACACTAGCAGAAGCCAAAATGATGACGATGATGATGTGGATATATATTACTATGATCCAACGATTGTAGTAGAGGATGGACCATTCTTTGAGGATTCATCGATGGCTCGAATACATTCTCCTTTATCATCCAAAAATTCTAAGATGGCAGGTGTTGTTGGGATGGTTACAGGATTAGGAGCAGTTCTAGCAGTAGGCCTGTTCTTACCTCTACCAACATGGCTAAAGAAAGAAGGTAAAGATGTTAAATCGGCACTTCAGGATGCTTATTACATTGTGGGAGGCATAGCTATGGGTATAAGTATAATCTTATTCTTTGGACTACATAATGATCGATCACGGACTTTCAGGCTTTGGTTAAATGGTGGGTCTATTTCAATCTTTGACGAAGCCGCTCTTAATGCTGTTTCTCCAACATATTCGTTGCCTTACCTACAAGTGGTCAAAATGGGTTTTCGAGCTGCTAAAGACAAACAGATTGCTCTGGCTTATGTAGGAGGGTTTGTTGCCCGATCGGCTACTGTGGCATTAACTTTATTTATCCCATTATCTGTAAATATATGGTTCTATAGCCAAGGCAAGTGTAAATTTGGTGATATTCATGATTCATTACCTGAACTAAAACAAGGGTGTCATGACGCATATACATTATCTGCTATCCTCACAGGAATTGCCAATACGGTCTCGTTAATATTTGCGCCTGTTTATGGGTTTCTTGGTGATTATATTGGTCAGCATATCACACTTATATTATCTGCTGGTATAGGATTCATAGGTTGTATCGGATTTGCATTTGTCGATCGTCCTAATAGTCCAGCAGCATTTGTCATGGTGTGCTTTCTTGGAGCTGGTCAGATTGGTGCAATTGTATTGTCCATGTCCATATGTACCAATACTCGACATCAGTATAATGGAGCGATTGCCGGTGTCTACTCTCTTAGTGGGGGCCTGGGTATTTTGCTTATAACCAAACTTGGTGGATTCATGTCAGATATATGGACGGGTACTCCCTTTATTATTTTGGCCTCTTTCTACGTTATTCTAGTGTTTGCTACTCTATGGGCTTTTCCACGTAGGTAGTCTACCGGAGGGAGTGAAAGGGCCCCAGCTCTCGTTAAATTCGATAACTGCCGCTTTTAAGTAATCTCAAGATATAGATAAGGACTAGTAGCCCCCGAATCTAGCTAGAGCTAGGGATCTGATGCACTATGTCCTAGCAGCCGGAGGCAGATAATGAAGCGCAAGAAATCTTTAGCCGTTGTCCACTGTTTTGCTGATAGAAGCTCTGCCTCTTAACAATCATGGCTATACCAATCTCAATCTGTGCAGTTTTTTTGGGATTAAATATACGGCAGATCATTTCATATACAAAAGATTAATTACACATCAGAAGAACAACTTAATTTTTTTGAACAGTGCATTTTTATTCTTTACTTTTTGTTTTGATATAAACCACTAGTTTAATCCTTGGTCTTCTGGGTACCTCTGAGCAAACCAGTTCTTCTAGCAGCAATAAGACCAGCCTTTTGACCAGCAACAGCTCCTCGGCTAATAGTAGAAGCCTTACCAATATGTTGATGGTTACCACCACCATGAGGATGGTCAACGGGGTTCATGGCAACACCACGAGTCTTAGGCCATGAATTTCTCTTAACCTTATACTTATGGAAGGCATTACCAGCCTTAAGTAAAGGTTTATCGATACGACCACCACCAGCAACAACACCTACAACACCACGAGCATTTGAAGAAACAATCTTCTTAGCACCAGAAGGCAACTTCAAACGAGTTTTACCCTCATCAGGATTGTGTCCAATAACAATAACATAGTTACCAGAGGTTCTACCAAGAGCACCTCGGTCGCCAACTCTTTCCTCAACATTAGAGAGAATAGTACCTTCAGGAACTGAACCAAGGGGTAAAATATTACCAACATTAAGAGAAGCCTTTTTACCAGCATAGATAAACTGTCCAGTATAAACACCTTCATTAGCAATGAAAGTCTCCTCACGAATCTTATACTTATAAGGATCACGGAATGCGACCTTAGCAAGAGGAGCACCTCGACCAGGGTCGTGGATGATTTGCTTTACAACTCCACGAATATATCCATGACGTTCAGCATAGTCAAGAGTTCTAAGCTTAGCAGCTCCCTTTCTTAGACGAGAGTGTGAGGTGAAGATTGAACCAGCACCCTTTCTCTGATTACGAATAACTCGACCCATTTTTGTTGTATACTCTGAAAGGGATTCGAATGGGGTTGAATGTCAGTCAGGATGATGATGATAGTATTTCAGAAAATATGCCAAATAGAGTGAGATTGACTACGAAGGCAGAATTGAGTGAGAGTTGACTTTGGAAGTATGGGTTGGGGTTTGATATTTTTCGACTAATTTAGTCAAAATTATTTAACAGTCACAAGCGTCACGTTATTTGCCTATTTTGGAAATTTCCACAACCAGCGATAGCCGTACAATAATGACATGCATGTATGCAACAAGTGACAAGTCTCAGCAGGAGAGAATCTCTCCTTGGCTATCTAGAAGCAGACTCCATATGGGCCATAGACGGAGATTTACTCCCGACTGTTTGCCTCTTTCGCTTGTCACCCTCTGTCAGTTTTCGGCAGCTACGATTGATTTCTTCGTTGTCTTACTTCAATGGGGCCTGGGTGTGAAGGAGAAGATCGAGGTGCCGAGGTCAAGGATACTCAGCGAACAGAAATTACGAATTCGTTCTCTTCAAATATGTCCATATATGTGTATAAATATGTAATTAGTTCTCGGTGAAGCAAATTACGTAGGTAACTGCTAGATTCAGAAACTGTTAATTCGTTAGTCCAAACATGCATGCATAAGAGCCGCACGGCTGACTTTTCTATGCGAGAACCAATTGGTCAAGTGATAAGTGGTTTAAGCAATCAGAATCAAAGGGTCTTGGGCAGAGCTAAAAACTGAAGAACAAACACAATTTTAATTCTCGCCTAGAGAATGTCATTTTAAACCTACACACATATTTAGTCTACCTATCTGCATATTATTCGTTTGCGCACATTGGTTTCCGTTCGACTAAAAGAATTAAAATATATATAACAACAACACAAGACATATACTGAAGAGAATAGAAAGAGAATGGTAGTCATACTGGTTAAAAAAAGTTATTGGATATTATTAAACCATACGCAAATAATGATGACAACAATAAAATAAAAGAACAGCAACAAAAATACGGCAAGAAAATTTTTGTAACAGTTTCTGTCAGACTAACAAACTTCATTGTTATCACCAAATATCATCTTTTTTCTCTTTTTATTATTAGTTACTCACTCAGTCTCATCAGTGTGAGGAAATCGGGCTTTAGCACGGGTGGGAGTGATTTTGAATTTGTTTTTTTTTGGACTTGAAGAACAAGTATTTTTTAGGCAATTTTTTGACTTTTTTTGTAAATTTAAATTTTCCAGTTTTTTTTTTTAAAAACACTTTTTTAAACTTTTATCATTCTTCCTGATAAATCATGATCAGAAAGAAAAAAAATTAAGGCGATTAACAACAACAGACACACAATGGCGCAAACGAAACCAAAAAAAAAAAGAAAAAAAAAAAAATTCAACCAATATTCTAATGGTTGTAGTATTCTTTTTTTATTTCTAAGTCTTTTTGGGGGAAAATTTTTGATGCAGGCTATATTTAATTCGCCTCCTCCTCAGCAGTAGGAGTAGATGCGGCATCAGCAGTAGGAGTAGATGAGGCATCAGCAGTAGGAGTAGATGTAGCATCAGCAGAAGGTTCAGCAACTTCATCACTATCTTCAGCATTCACCAACTCAGTAGCAATCTTGACCTCCAGTTCAATATCACTAAATGATTTACCATTGAATTCCTCAATAGCTTTCTTTTGAGTTGGTTCATCAGCAAATCGTATGAAGGCTAAAGTACGACCAGGAAGAGTGATCAAATCACCCTTTCGCTTTATCTTACGAGGTCTCTTAACAGCCAATTTGACCTCAGCAGGAGAAAGACTCTTGAAGAATTCCTCCAATTCTTCAATGGTAGTAGTAGGAGGTAGATTAGCAACAAAGATAGTATCAGTTGAATCAGGTCCAGTGGGTCGCTTCTTTCTAGGCTCACGTTTCTTTGGTGCAGGTTTGGATGATTCGCCGCTAGTCTTATCGGTACTAGCTCCATCCTTCTCTTTATCATCACCATTTACATCACCATTGGACGTACTCTTGTCAGTGAAACTTTTTCTTGGTTTACGCTCAATTGTTCGAGCCAATCTCACAGACAATTTCCGGTCATTAAGAACCTTCTCATTAACTTGTTCGATTGCTTTTTCAGCGTCCTCCTTTGTTTCAAACTCAACAAATGCGTAACCAAGTTTCTTAAAGAAAGTTCGTCCCTCACCTAAGGTTACACGAGTCTTCGGGATAGTCAATCCAGCTCTATATAAATTTGTTAGACACTATAAATTAATATTATGCGCACTTTTACTCCTCCACCTGTAGAGACCGACCGACAACTTTCGTTGATGGGATTTCGAGCGAAGCGAGAATATGGGGTCTGGGGAGTTCTCCCCCTCCAGCTGCTGTGAGGAAAAATAAGGGGTTCGCCGTAAATTCTACCAGTAAAAAAGTTATAGTAACAAGAGCCACAGGACCTGAGGTAACACCCCCTCTGAACAGCAGTCACTATTTCAGGTTCTACTTACACGCTGTAACCTTCAAATAAGTCACGAAGTTCCTGATAGGTAGTTTTGAAAGGTAAGTTTCCAATATAGATACGCTTTCCTTCTGATTCAGGAGTTCCAACTTCAGCATCGGCATTAGAATGATCGTCAACATTCTTGGATTCAACAGGGGTTTCAGTGACAACAGACATTTTTTAAAGGATGTTGAATACGTGTTCTTTTCTGATTGATTATTAAGTGTTTTTCAATTTGATAACAACTCCTAGGTAGACAACGGAACCTTGAGAGAAGAGTCTTAAATTGGAGATACCAATAAATATAATATTAATAATAATAGTAATGAATACAACTAGGTATTCTTAGTGGCAAGTGTACAGATTTTAAATAGTCCTAAAGGATCACTTTGGAAAGGGAGAAAAGTTGCGGGAAGTGGTGTTGTCACGTATATATATGGCTCAGGCGCAAACAACGTTTTGAGTGTGTGCTGTTGGGAGACAAAAACGCCGCACAAGCCTTAAGCTAGCTAGCTAGGTACGAACGTATGTTTATATGGAATAACGTTAATATACAGTGACGAAAAAGAAAACAAAAAATACATACAGTTGGTGTTAAGAACTCCATAGAAATATTATTGTCCCATCATAATCAAAACGTTAAAACGGGGGGATGGACCAGGTCTGAAACGGGGGATAATACTTTAAGCTTCAGGAGAGTCAGAGAACTGTCTCAGGCGAGGTTAAAGTACATACGTACTGTACAACCCGATAACGTTATCCTGTCCAGCGTTTGTGGTTAGTTGTACCTCAGCTCTCGATGTCGAGCAGATCTTGCAGAGGTAACTTCTACATAAATTATAAATATTTATTCTATGCGTGGAATCATGTTTATATCAGTCGTAGGTCATTGCTGAGGAGATACACAGTAATATTAACTGTTCTCGGCAAACCCCTAGGTTCAAAATATCAGTTTTCCTATCATTTCATGTCGTCAGACTATGTCAGACATGCACTTGGTAGAATGATTACAATATACTAACTTAAGTAGATCTACAATTATTCGCAGATCAAAGTTATGCAGGGACTATATTTCCGTCCTACTGTTTATAAAATACCACTGCTTCGGCAAGCCCAGGATTCATCCGGTTCATTTCGGAATACGAAGTAGAAATGGTTCAGCTTGGATTGTACTTGTGGAATAGTAAAATATTTAGAATACCATCTGATTCGGGTGTAGTTTCGGTCCAGCTAAGCTCAATCTGTGAATTATGACTTAATGTGCTTGAAGAAGAATTAGCCTCTGGATGTAGCCTTAGACTCCTGGCTTACACCACGTTCGAGATCATTTTCCAGCAAGGATCAGGGTCTGGGGCTATGCCCCAGCCGCCGGAGGCAGAGAGATACAGGAAGAAACAACCGCGGAGGCAGATACACGGGACCACAGCTCTCCGTTCTCTTGCTAAGCTAGACTTGCCTAGGGGTTACTCAACTGAATATAGAACAGTGAAATAATCTACTACAATCATCAACAAGAATTATCATTAATACAATTCATATATTAACATATACAATTTTTTTTCCGACATCCTGTCTTGGCATCTCCAATGACAAGGAAGACATTATCATTTATTTTTTGTGTCATTCAGATTGAAAAAATTACTGTGCAGCAGCCTTTCGGGCTTCAGCAAGAACTTTTTGAGTTCCGTGAAGAACGTGTCTTTGATTTCTTCTGAATTTAGGATCAACCCCCTTTTGAGATGGATACTTGGCAGTCTTGGCCTTCTTGATACCGTTACGGTGAGCCTTTTTGATCTGGTTGTGATTTGTGTGATTCTTTGACTTAGACATTTTTCTAGAACTGTTAGAAATTAAATCAAACAAAAACAAGATAAGAGTGATGGGTGTCAGAGCGAGGAAAGAAGTGACTCTTGGGATAACATTTATGAAGCGAGCGGACTTATCTATCACTCTAGAAACAACGAAATCAAGGAATGCCCATTCTCTTCCTACAGATGCAGAGATTGTTTTTGGTCTCCATAATGCACTAAAACCAGTTATACACTCATATCACTCAGTTATCGATTTGTTCATTCAGTTGTTTGGCATTCATTTGTTGTTTAGCTTGTTTTATTCTTTCACTCGTCTCATTTCTCAACCCAATATTTATCCATTCGCCTCCATGCTCCCACCTCTCTCAATTATACCATCCCTCATAACATACCCTTTCTATACGATGTCGATACCTTATTGATTGACTTAAAGTATATCTAGCAACAATGAAAAGTCATAAACTGTGAATACACAGCGTGAAGTATGTAGCTAGCTACATTAGAGAAGTTGAGTGGGTACAGGGGGAGAAAACAGTCACAAAACTCCTGAACAGGAATTAATAGCTTGTAAGCCTCATACAGCCTCATACAATATGGCAAGCCTCATAAGCCGTGTAAGCCTCATAAGCCGCGCCTTATATGCGACAATAGGCTCACGATCTCCTGGGCTACCTATATTTGGCCTGCTCTATCTCTCACTGCCTTCTTCTCAATACTCAGATTATACTCTGGGCTGGCCGTATGACTGGCCCCTGGAATGGAACTCTCTATTACTGGAATTTACTGCTTCTCCAAGGGGATCAACCATCTAAAATTCGCCCGCTTTGTCCAGGCTATCCAATCACGCCTTTCATTACCACATCATTTTTTCAACTCAGAGCATTGAGCTCCCCATCATGCTCCGCTTTGTCCAGGCCAATCTCTCGGGTCTCCACGAGCATTATCTTAAATTCCATCGTAGGCTTCGCGATATTCCCTAACATTCTTCGTTTTATTGTTTTGGGAGTTTTCATCCTTCGGGGTTTCTCCTGTTTGTTGTGAGTCTTGGGACATTATAAAGATTAATTATTTTTGTTTACGTAACCAACCATATGGAATAATATACAGTGAAGAAAAAAAAAATTACAAGCCTGGCACACATTTTAATTGTGATGCAGTTTGATTGGGTTTAGGGCTTGATATCGAAAGGTAAAAATGAACCGGCCGCAAAGGGAAAGTGGCTGGCTGGTTGGGTTACCCCACTCGTCCCCCGCTTTTCCGCCGCAAAACCCTGCCTGATCCGTAACACTGTATACAGAGGCCCTTATTATGGCTCAGTGAGAGTTAAAGTATGCCTACAGCCCAGCCGAGCTGAAATGTAGCTAGGGAAAGAACCGATGCTCCTTTCGCGGAACGAGGCAGGAGAGAGATGCTAAGCAAGATGTTAGAAGCCTAGAGTACGCGCTAGCTGTCGGCGGCAAACTGGCAAGGTGGGGCCCCCCATCGTTAACGAGAGCTAAGGGTCTGACATTGCGGCGGCACTGAGTGGTCAGGACGTGAGGCAGACCGAGAGCCAACTTGTTCTACTTATCATCATATGTTAAAATTATATTTAAGATTAAGCACAGATCGCTTCAATTCGAAAGTAAGGTTGTTCAACCCAGTATATATATGTCCGATCTATCACCTAGTGTTTGGAGCGTGCCGTGGAAGTCTGGGACGCATGTTATGGAGTGTTAAGTTAACCGTAACTTAACGTTAAGTTACTGAGTGTATCTCAGCCCTGCAGAAGACGGCACGCCGCAGAGGTAACGTATAGGAGCAGTGTTAAACACTGCCAATCATAATTTTCAACTTGAAAGAGCAATAGTAAGAATAATAAATGTATAACGTGTTCAACTATAGTACACTAGTAACATGTACTTATTTAAACAGAATATAACAAGTTAACTAGTTACTACAAGTATCGTACTTGCCTGATTGTATTGTAACCGCAGAAACGAAAATCATGCTATTAAAGCTTCCCGTTTCTTTTAGACTTGGCAAAGTCGGGTTAAACAGTTTCCTCAATTATACACACTACTTAAAGTTTGCAAAAATAGAAAAAATACTAGTGAATTCTTTATTAGGTGACCCCAGCCCTAAGATTGAGTAGTCGACATTATTATAGCTAGGGTAGCACGCAGAACGCACAGACGGCAGTTCAGTACCGGATGTAGTAACTAGTTACTGGGATAATAATTTTTTGACGTTTAATTCGCCGGAACAATTAGCCATATCTGTTGATGCCAACCGGCCGCTGCCGTCGCCTTTCTAAGTGATTTATTTATCTTTATCTTCTGGTTCTTCTTCTTTATCTTCGCTTATCTTTGAACGCGTTCTGGGAAAATTTCATAAATCTTTATTATTTATTTATTTGATAAAGGTTGTTAAAAAAATTAATTCAAGCTGTTACAGCAGAGATTTGAGTTTTTATCTATCGAGGATATAATTGATAGATACTGTCAATATAGATAGGTATATTTGTTTGGTTTGTTCAGGATCATATATGGATCATATATATTAAGGTATTTGACTCAGTGGTGTCATTAAATTGGGAACTATTATTTTTACCGGAGAGGAAGTATCATAATTTTTATTCATTCGAGAAAGAATAATAATAATATATCTATCGTCGTGTATATCAAATAATCTGCTTATTCCTACCGGGTTTTAGTTTTGGCGACATTCTGAAGATATTTATGGATGATGAAATAAATGTTTAGTATTACTTCGACATTGACTATATTTAATATCTATTGGGCGCGTCTATATAATTGAAGAACTCAGAGGAATCAATTCTTTAATTGGATGATTTAAACCGATTGAAAATCAAACCAGGAAAAGCAACAAATAATTCACATTTCACCAACTATTTGACTCTCTTTCTAGAATCCAACATCCGACTTCTTATTTATTTATTGTATACACCATGGCAACTGTTAAAGAAGTGGGTCAAGCAGCCCCATCTACTCTAGCAGCTGTATCTGCTGATGCAAATCGTAGCAATTCATCATCACCACCTACTTCTGTGGTTTTTCGTGAATATTTGGCTTTACCTGTAGTTTCATCCTTTATTGCTGGCGGTATTGCTGGAGCTATATCAAGAACACTTGTTTCTCCTTTAGAACGTATGAAAATTATCTTTCAAGTTCAAGGTCCAGGTACTCATTCATATGAAGGAGTTTTTCCAACTTTAGCTAAAATGTGGCGGGAAGAAGGCTTTAAAGGATTCATGCGTGGTAACGGAATTAATTGTGTAAGAATAATTCCTTATTCAGCTGTTCAGTATTCTTCATATACCATATACAAAACTTTCTTATTAACGAGAACCCCTTCATCTCGTTCTGATCTTGATACTATTGAAAGACTCGCTGCTGGTGCTTTGGCTGGAATCACTTCAGTAATAGCTACTTATCCGTTAGATATTGTTCGTACTCGACTTTCTATTCAGACTGCTTCTTTACCTACTCTTAAAACGTCTACTGCTTCTGGAACCACTACTATAACTAAGGTTAAACCTCCAGGAATGATGTCAGTTTTGAAGAAAATGTATAAAACAGAGGGTGGTATAACAGCCCTTTATAGAGGTTTAATTCCAACTATGTTGGGTGTTGCTCCGTATGTTGGTCTAAATTTTGCAGTATATGAGTCTATGAGGGAATATGTGACACCAATTGGTGAAAAAAATCCCTCGGCTGCTGGTAAACTTCTTGCTGGCGCTGTTGCTGGTGCTGTTGCTCAGACATTGACATATCCTTTTGATCTATTAAGGCGACGATTCCAAGTCCTTTCTATGGGTGCTGGTCAATTAGGTTTCCAATATACATCGGTTTGGGGGGCCTTTACAAGTATAATTAAGCAGGAAGGTATTAGAGGTATATATAAAGGTCTTTCTGCTAATCTTCTCAAGGTTGTTCCTTCCATGGCTGCTACTTGGCTGAGTTATGAATATGTAAGGGAGTTGTTAGTTAAATACTGATGGGGAAAAAATGTGTTGGAAGGGTTGCATTTAAATATTTTAGCATTGTAATAATAATAATAATTGATTGATTTTCTGACATAGGAGGTGGGCGTCATTCGACCTCCGCTTCGACATACGAGGTGAGCGTTTTGTCCCGGTCGGCAGTTATTTTGCTTCCTGCAGCTGGGGCACGCTTCGCTCGAAGATAAGTTCTTGCTGTGCGAACGGTTTTGGAGTTCTTGACTCGCTCCGCTCACCTGGGACCTCCGCCAATAGAGTACTTCATTTTTTTTGATATCTGTTTTTTTGGTTTTTCCATCCTCCAAGTGCCAACATATACTTTTATGTTCCGGAAAGTGAGAAAAAATGTTAACCTCCAAGGACGAAACGGGAGTCACAGGTGAGCGAAGTGAGCCAAGTGAGCCAAGAACTTCAAACCCGTTAAGCTCCTAAGACAGCCCAAAATGCTGACTTGGAGGACGAACATTGTGGCACGCTTTGCTTGAGATCCCACTGCCTAGTTAGTTGAAGGGGCCCAGCTATCCCTACAACG
Source organism: Sugiyamaella castrensis (assembly GCA_030583505.1). Taxonomy (NCBI): domain Eukaryota; kingdom Fungi; phylum Ascomycota; class Dipodascomycetes; order Dipodascales; family Trichomonascaceae; genus Sugiyamaella; species Sugiyamaella castrensis. The sequence goes on along the minus strand of JAJMIF010000015.1, from coordinate 106,673 downwards.
CGGACCCGTAAGTGATTGCATCTCGAACCTAACGAGAACTACAGGGTCAGCCGGAGGTAAATAGGGTGAAAAGCAGGGATATCCTAGGCCAATATGGGAGTATAAAGATTTATTATTTACGTTGCATTATCATTAAAATTTGTATCATTTATCGTCCTCGGAAATAGAGAGTTCTCACCATACTGGAGTGCTGCTTACACTACTAGCTTGTTCCCAGTAATTGCTTGAAACAGTACTGCCATCTTCCCAATAATTAATAGCAAAGGTACGGTCGAGGAGCGAATCTGCCCGAGTACCAAACGTTCGGAACGTACGAGAATAACCAGAAGATCGTATATTACCAAAGGACAAATTAGAAGTCGGGGCAGTAGAAACATCGAAAGTAGCGCCACTAGTGGCCGACGATGGTAATGATAATTCAGGATGAGTCAGGGCAAGTAATTGACTACCCAAATAACGTAAAAAACTTATCTCAGGGGGCATAGGGATTTTAAGTTCATGGAATAAACGGCTAATCATTGTAGTATCCCAATTGAGAGGACCAGTAAGAAGTGACTGATTATAATGGAAAGAATCATGTGGAATATTATCACTAGCATCTTCATGACTCTTGGTATTTCCAGAATCTTGTTCATCATCAATAAATCTTTCACCAAAGATGACTTCTAACACTTGATCATTAATTCCAATGAAATCACGCATTACTTTCCAAAATGATGATCCTTCTTTATCTCGTGACTTGTCCCCATCCTCGTGCTCGTCAGATTCGATTTGGTTTTCTTCAATTTGATCTGTCTCGGTCGAAAATGGTGATGATTGCGTACTATTGCTAGTCTGACCTCCATTTAATCCGTACGAACCGATTCCAGAATTAGCTATAACACCTGCTGCTATATTACTACTACCACTAGTACTCATCATGTTTTGCTGATAAGAGGCAGATAATGCTGATGAAGTGGAAGCAAAGCCAGCTCCTCGAAAGAACTTTCGTTCTAATCGCTGCATTTCTTGTAAAACAAGTTGAGATTGATTTAATCGCCAAGCATTAACTCTATCAGTGAGATCAGACGATTCACCAAGGAACATTCCGCTCCCATTATGAGACGGGAAAGCCAAAGGAGTTAAAGCGCCTTCAGATGCTGTATCCATTTGTTCGATTTCGGCTGCTGATGCTGAGACTGATACCGTAGTCGCTGCTGCTGCTGCCGCCGCCGCTGCCGCTGACCCTATTGCTGATGCCATCATCGCGTTATTATCTGCCATGATATCTTCATCATTAATATCATTATTACTGGCAATAGCACTATTATTATTCTGTTCATCTTCATCTATTGTATCATTACTTTTCATAGAAATAGCTGCTGCTGCTAAATCAAGATCCATATTACTATCATGAGCTTGAGCTTGATCTTCATCCTCTTGGTAGCCTTCACCATCTCCACGACTTGATAATAATTGAGGAGAAAATACAACCCATTCTTGATCAGCATCTAATTCAGCTAAAGAAGCAGACCACTGATCAGAATTATTCTCGGTTAATACAGAGAATCCACTATTACTATTTGTAGTATTACGAGTACGAGATATCATACCAGCAGTAGGAGATTGTGATCCGCCTTCTTGAGCTACTGATACTAATGGATGATGTTTACTAGGGGAGAAATAAAACGCCATAACTAAGGATATTAACCAAAAAAAACTTAGAGTGATATAGAATCCGAATAAGAAATCAAAATAAAAGTTTAGAACTTAATCTAACATATAAATAATAAAATATGGATCAACGATGAAATTAGTGAAACAGCCAATATTGGAATAGCAATCGCAATCGAATCTAGCTATTAGCAATCGAATCTAGCTATTAACAATCGAATCAGTACACTGCAACGGAATCAACGGAAACAAATGGAAATCAATTCAAAATACTTGAATATGAAATCGAAAAATTCAATACGTTAAATGATATAGATCCTTGTATATGCCTTTCTTTCTTCAACGATATATATCACAAGGAGGATGGATTGTATATCCAAAAATAAGTCACGAGGAAAGAAGCTTGTACAGGGATTATAAACAATTAGTAAAAAATCTCTGTCTAAGAGAAAATAAATTAAAAACAAAAAAGGACCTCCAATAACCCTCTGTTGTTAGATTCTCCTCAATCTTGTTCCTATGTGAATATGTTCGTATTCTGTCGTCATTCAAATCAAAATTAAGCGGATCGGAAGTACGCCGCCGCCAATGCCGCTTAACAAAAATATATGCAATAACAGTTACCACAGGTGAAAGTTACAGAAAGTATACATACACTTCACCCCTTATAGTACTAATTGTTTTTTTTGTGTGTTGACACTCTGGTGGTTTCTGTGTGCCACACGACTCCTTGCGTGGTTTTGAGTGTAATAATAATCTGTCTAAACACTGTGTACCCCGTTTTCAAAATTATTTGCATGTCTCCATCTGCCTGATAAGCACAATCAAGCAGCGTGGTACTGCAGGGTTAGTTTATCACTAGTTAACGGTTAACGTTAAAGTTAACATGGTGAGCTCCCTTTCCCGTAGTTCCATTTGCACGATTTTAAAAACAAATTTTTATGCACCTCGCTTAAGCAATAACCGTTGCATAAAGAGAGCAAATGGAACTACGGGAAAGGGAGCTCACCATGTTAACTTTAACGTTAACCGTTAACTAGTGATAAACTAACCCTGCAGTAGTATGCAGTATATTCATGCTCTCACCATCTAAAGTTAAGATTAGAATTTTATTTTCCATCTTAGGTAGGTGGGCTACCTAACTAGCAACAGCAAATGAACTACCATGTTCTCCTGTTTATCGTTCATTGTTCATGCTCATTGTTCATGTTGATTGACCATTGTCCTTTGTCCATTGTTCATGCTCATTGTTCATGTTGATTGACCATTGTCCTTTGTCCATTGTCCGTTGTCGTTGTCCATTATCCATTTTATTGTCTGATTAACAAACAACATGGTTCAATATTTGTACTTTCTCCAACAAGTCTAACTGTTTATGTTCTCATAATTAAACACACAATGGCATCACATGTTATTGCATTTGACTCTACTCTTTGCGGTAACTAACATAAGATAAGGGGCAAACTCTATTTCTTTTTGTTGGGAGCTGCGCCTAGGGTTCATCCTAAACCCTATGACACAATTCATCATGCAAAGCTGTAATAACCAAAAACAACCACTTATAGCCAACACCGACCTGTGGTAGACCCCTCTACTTCTTATTCACTATCCTGGCCCAATTGCAAGTCTACACATATATATACTATTGTGTTTGTTTCTTATTATTATTATTGTTCTAGTTCTCTATCTTAGTTATGAAAAACAAAAGCGAGGTTCACTGCCTTTCAGCTAGTCAGTTGCTGTTAGTCCTTGACCGAATACCCTGTGGTCCCTCTCAATACAGCCGTGTCGCCTGGTTGCAAGTATGGCACCGATTGTACGACCACACGACCAAGAAGCCAATGATCTCGAGTTAAAACTCTGTCGGTATAATCACTAGAAGGGGAATTTAGACCCCGAGCGAAGCCGGCATAACATCCTGAGTGTGACTACATTGGAACTGGAGAGACAAATATACTGAACTAAGAGAGGGAAAATTCTAGTCAGCGACATTATAAGTAACTAATATTATGAGCATAAATGTATAGGTCCAATTTGGAGAAAACTTAACCCCATCTCCCCTCACCTCTCTATCATCATTACCTTAACAAGTTATAGGGTCTATCTTGATTTTATTTATCTTTTCGAAGCAGATGCATCCTCTACAGGGATAAAAAGTTATAAGGTAAGAATTATACTTAATGTCTACAACATCTAATTAAGGACCAATGTTTTTTCTAATTCTTTGGAAACAATTTTCAATTCAAATATATATAAATATATATATAAGATTCTAACAATAATCTCAAATATCTTCCCAACTGATTAGAACGTTGCTCGGGTTACTAGAGTATATTTCCTCTATTATCAGCATATATACCATGGCACATGATTTTCGGTCATTTAGCGGGCCAGAGGCCAGCCGACAGGGCTACGAGGTAGACAAGCCTGATGTATCCTTAATCGTGGCTCCGCAAGCTGTAAAAGCGACCAGGGGAAGAGAACCCCTGATCTCACAATATTACATAATAACTTACTAATCATTGCCTGATTTTTACTAGGGTAAGGAACTATCTTGAACCAATCAATTCCAACAAATCTGCCAGTTCCCTAGGACCAAACAGATTGTCATTTTCTTGATTATCTTTTTTTTATGTACAGTACTAGTATTCTAATCTTTGAATCCCTGAATCAATCAATTGCTGGCTATTTACACAGATTCTAATTTCGTTCTATTAATTAAAAATGAGACCATCTCAATATTTGCTCAAGGCTACTGTATGTATTTTTGCCATACGAAGATAATATGCGATTTGCATTTTACAATTATATTGATACTAACAAAGAATATTAGAAGTCAGGCTTCAACAAGAAGGCTGGACTATTTGCCAGTGCTCCCGTTGAAGTATATCCTCTTTGTAAGTGAATTGATTGGCGGAAGCGCGGGACTGCTGGCAATATCGATTATTTCGTAAAGATGATCGAGGCTACAAGACCCGTTATCTGTTCATGGCGGTGGCTCTACCTTGGGGGTACATCGTTGCTCACGTTGTAGTTTACCCTCAGCGTAGCCTATTGAACAAGCGGCAGAGGCAGACGAGGCATTGGATCATTTGTTGATCTGACTCATTACTCATGTCAGATAGCTGCGGTAGTAAACTCATCCTGCCGTATCTACTGAACATCTCGCGTGAATTCAATTCGGTTGTATGATTTGGTTAGCCCTATTTCTAACTATTTATAGTCGTTGCTGTGGGTTTTGCTGTCATCTTTGCAGGCTATGCTTTAAGCAAGAAAATTGCATCTGGTGAACTTAGATTGTCCCGTCAGGGCAAGCAACCCGATCGAATTGAAGAGTATCAAAAAAAAATTGGCGGCTCTCATTAAGTTACGTTGCCTGGAAACCTAAATATTAATCGTGCTTCATTTCCTAAATTATAAATTAAATAAATATTTTCAATTTGAAACAGCAGTTGAACATTCGGCGGTAGTCGCATCCCATAATTCGTCTGGCCCTCAGGTCTGCCCACGGCACAGGAGAGATGGGGGTCCCGGGTTTTGCCCTAGCCGTCCCAGCTTCCGAACGCTATATCAGGACTGGACAGTCGATGTTCCGTCCAGTATGATTAACTTGGCCCCTGCAACAAGATCTACAGCGGCTGGGCTGCTTTCCAAATTCTTACCTAATAACCTGAATGAAATAAAGCTGGATTACTAAGCTCTCAGCCTGGAAATCTCTTGGGATCGAGCATATCAAGAAAACCTAGAACAGTAACAGAGCACAAGTATAGATTCCGAGTGTGGCGACATAACTTATAGACTGGCCAATATAATCAGCTGTGGGATGCAGACTGAAAACAGACGTCGGAAAAATATGGAGCCCAGATGTGGCGAAAGACCGGACCGGGGCATACAACAGAAGTCAGAGTGACAGGCAAACCTTCCGGTAAGCCTACTAACCATCCACTTCTACTTCATCAGCAGCATCGCCGCCATCGTCATCAGCCTTCGAGTATGTTGCTTGGTCCCAGACTGCCTTGTTAATATCTAATTGAGCAGTTTCCTCACCATTACGTCTCGATAATCTCACATAAAGTGTCTTCCCAAACACTTGAGCTCCTTCCATGTTATCAATTGCAGCCTCAGCATCGGAGGGGTTCTCAAATTGAACATCAGCAAATCCTCTAAAAACATTTTTATTATCAAGAGCAGGAATCACATCGATAATTGGTCCAAATGGTAAAAATAAAGAATAGATATACTCTTTGGTTACGGACGCATCCAGATTAGCTATATATGTTAGTACGGATACCATGAGAGAGTCTCCTAGCTCGACAATTGAAATGGGGTCCAACAAGGCGGTAATTAGGCTGCTTCAAGATGCCGCTTCCGGCTCAAATTAATTCCCAGTACTTACAAACATAAATCCTAGAACTCGCTTGATTATTCATTGAGAAACTGACAAATAATCGCCACCGCTCTCAAGATCAATGAATAAAAAAAAAGAGTTATGAATTTGGTTCCTCGAAATTTCCGCTATGTTTATTCATCAGAAGCCGCATGAAATATTTGCGCATTATAAGCTTGCGGCTCATTCCTTTTAAAGCTAGCTCAGGGCCCAGGGACATCGAGGGTAGTCCAATTCAGTTGGGGTTTCTTCAGGATAATAGAAATATTCATTTTAGTGATTTGGATTGCAATACTCCTTGTTTATTGGTGTCAAATTGCTTCGCTAAGATTTAATATGGGTCTTAGAGGCAATTTTCACGGAGATAAGATGAACGATTCAGTTTCTGTGTCAACCATAAGTATAAACACGATTAGGAAAACGAAAGGAACAGCAACTGGAACAGCCAAAATGCTAGAAGATTCTTTGACCCGCCGGGACAAGAGGACGCCCCGGCCATTGAACCTGAACCCAGTTCTCCTGCAAAACCTCTTTCATTTTCGGGCCAGCTAGCAAGAGCCTAATAGCACATGACTAGTTTGAAATATGCGTACGGTACAGTACACGTGGTCGCCATTAGATTGTTAAACGTTGATTAATCTATTTCTGGGTTAGAGGGGTCTAGAACTTTTCCCCGCGGCGAGGCATCGGTCCACGGCTATACACTTACCATATTAAATACACGACAAAGTGTTATTGGGAACCTTTGTTTTTTTGCTTAGTTGTCGGGAGTCGGGACATTTTATAGTTACTGTAGCTATATATATAGCTAGCTAGCTAACCTAGCTAAGCTTGTGAAGAGTACAGTACAGTACGGCTTTGTCGTGTATTTATGATTGGGCTTTCGCTTCTCTTTCCTATTTTTAGAGATAACTACATGTACTGTGTGGGTATTATTGTGGCCAGCCACTGTTAGTTGGATAACGGTCGGGTTGCATAACAATTGATAACCTTATTGATGCAATTGCTGTTAAGCATCAATGAGAGTAATAACCGTTAGCTAGTTTATTTTTGTATACGTACGTACGTGTCTATTTATTGAAGCACGTGCCGCAAATTAATCTCCGCGGAGACTGAGTGGTTGGGTCGATTCAGGAGCCAAAACTTCTTGCCATCATTGAGGACTGACTGGTTCATCGTATTAAACCATATTAAAACCTGCCCTGCTGTCGGTTATTTCGCCGTAAAAGATTACATCCAGGAGTAAAATAATATTGGTTATAATCAATCAGTACTGAACTAGCTAGCTGGCTAACCACACGGCTCACTAGCCCCGCTAGAAATTACTCCATTAGCTGGCTAACCAGCTATCTGGGGATTCATCGTTAAGCCCTGTCAGAGAAGTCCATCTCGCCCACCATAGAAACTAACGGGTCCTGCACTCTGCAGTAGTGTCGAGTCTAGACCACCGCAATGTGCCGCGGTCCGAAAATCCAAACTAGACAATAGTGGCGTAGCAATAACAGCCTTGTCAGAAGCCAGCTTGTTCTAGTAGTGCACGGCCAGTAGTAGCAAGAAGCCCCGAATCTTCAGAAAGACCACCTCTGAATACAATAGATATATGGCATAAAGAACCATAATCGTTTAATTCTGACATAATCTGTCCGACGTCTGTTGCTTTGTCATTCCCAACAAAAGTACATTATTTTACGTGACATAATATTAATTACTAAATATGCATTTAACATTTTATAACCGGAAGAACTAATTACAATATTGACATTATTATTATGCTCATGTTATTTATTATTATACAAGTTAAATTTAACCTCTCTTAACCACTCTTCTGCAGAAATCGCCAGTCAGTTAGGTAGCCAATCGACATTTTAAATTATCAATTAATGCTGACTTGGCATAGTTTAACTTAATTAAATCGTTGAAACGGCCTTGTTTAGGTAAACTTTTACACATGTAACGTATGCATATGCACCAATGCCCCGTTTCCGTCAACTTATTTGTAATAAATTTCCTTAACCAGTCTCAATTCGAACTCCGCAATAGGGTTTATTCGGTGGTAAAAGCTGATGACGTAAGATTACCCTGGCTAGTTCTAGAACAATTCACCTCCGTTTGTTCCCAGTCTTTAAACCCAGGTCGGGTCAGAACCACTGTAGGCCTGCCCGCCGCCTCTCTCTGGCCAGCTCCTCTGGTGCACTAAGAGCCCGTTCTGTTTTGACTCTTTTTTTTTGATGTGTAATCAACTTCAATCTAAGAAAACATATAAATATCAGGCTTACCCCCGACATAATCGGCACAATTTGTAATTAAATTTTTTCTTTCTCTTCTTTCTCATGTTATCAATTGTTCGTCAAAGATCATCATCATCATTGTTAACTTCTTCAATCAATTTATTGAATCGTCGTTCTAATATTACTCGTGCATTTTCATATACTTCACCAAAAATGACTGTTACTGAAATTAAATCCCTTGCTCAATTCCAAGAGGAAATCAAATTCTCCGGTCTTACCGTTATTGATTTCTACGCTACTTGGTGTGGACCTTGTAAAATGATTTCTCCTGTTCTTGACAAGATCTCTAATGCTACTCCTTCTGCTCATTTCTTTAAAGTTGATGTTGATCAACTTACTGATGTAGCCTCAGAAAATGAAATTAGTGCTATGCCTACTTTATTATTTTTCAAGAATGGTGTTAAGGTAGAGACTGTTGTTGGTGCCAACATTGGAAAGATCCAAGCTACTGTTAAGGAACATGCTTAAATGTAGTTTTCGATGGATCTGATCTGAGGGTGAATATCAACATTGTAATTCAAACGTTGATTTTTTCATTTTTCAGATACATGTTGAGATTGAAAAAAAAAAATCATGGACGTAGGGAGTTGTTAATTTAGAGTTGGGAATCGTTTTGTTTGTTCTATTTTCATAAATAATTAATATAACATTATTTAACTTACATCTAAGAGTGGTGTCTGGTCTGCCTCCGGCGGTTGGAACACTATTTTTCAAGCGTAGCAGGGTCTGGGGTATATAGCCCCAGGCGGTGGAGACAGGCGCCTATCCCAAGCTCTTGTTGAAGTCCGCAGACTGATTATAGGGCAGCTCGAAGCAGTCGATCAGAGATGCAATTCAAGTGATGGTCTGGGGTAAAGTCCTAGCCGCCAAAGACAGACAGGGAACCGACTGAGCAGGCCAGCCTTCTCCCGAGACTCTCGTAATTCTCTTTCCTGGAGCTTGTTGTTATGCTGGTTCGACTTGGCCATGCCTCCGATAGCCGGGGCTATGTCAGACCTCGTAACAGGTTTCGCTCAAAGTTAAGACCATTTATGCTGACACATTCTATCGCTATCAGTCACGAGCCAGTAACGAATCAATTAGTCTATTTGTCAACACGGTCTCAATCTCGAGTGAACCGAGCTACAGAAGCACAATAAGGGGATTAAGGGGGCCGGGTGAAGAAAACTCGCTGGCGCAGATCAACCGCCAGGGAGATTAAGTAATTGGTTTATGCTAATTTTTATGAAATGAACTTATGTAGGCATTTATAACACTCAAATATACATCGTTCGGATTCCAGGAGTTGAAGGGGTAGAAGGTCCACTGACTGGGAAAGTTGATGCTGATCTTGATTGTATTTTACTATCAGTATGGGTTTCACCCTTTCTAATTCCTTTCATTTTTCTTCTTTCAGCAGCTTCACGTTTTTGCCGTTCCTTACGTTCCCGTGCTGTCATTCGCTTAGGTTTTAGTCTAGATCTTTTTGAATCAGGCATATCTATGTCATCATCATCATCATCCTGACGATTATTATCACCTCCAGAGTTAGAAACAAGAAGAAGAAGAGAATGATTTGTGTTCTTACTGTCATTTAGATTTGAAGATATAGTAGATATCTCTTTTTCTTCCTTTTTTCCATTTAAATTTCCTTCATTATAGTCATTATCATTATCATTACTATTATTATGATTATTAACACTACTATCATTGCCATTTTGTTGTGAATCTGTCTCTTCAGAAATTATCAAATCTTTATTCTGCTGTTGTAGTTCTTGTCGATGATGTTCCCCTATTGATTCATCTAATATTAATTCTCCATTACCGTTATCCATCATTAGTATATCCTCTACAACAGAACTAATATCCATTTTATGCTTTTTTAACATTTTAATAATCAATTTCTCAATTTCATCAGTAGCAGGATAAGGAAGACTTTTCTTGACAACATCAATCTGCCATTTAGGAGTACCGTTCCTAGTCTTAGCTTCAGCTCCTGTGGTCAGGGGTGCTTCATCATCATAATCTACCGCTACGGGTGTTACATTCGGTAATCCACTATAAGGTCCTTTAATATTCCTAACTGACGAATAATGTTCCCAAGTATGATAAGCAATATGAACTTCTCGAGGAGTCAATAATTCATTAGGATCATCGTTACCTCCTGTTTCTCCGCCTGCAACTCCTCCTCCTCTACATGATACAACATACATAAAGTCATTTTGATAAATTACCACATCAGCTCCATACCTTCTGGCAAATGCAACAATCTCAAGATTATCTCCATAAACTCCATCCTTTGCCATGCGTTTAATATAAGAACTCCAAGATTCACCTTCTTCAGATCCTTCAAGAAATAATGCAAAATAATCTGAATGTTCCTTCATATAAGAAACTACTTCTGCTCGAACTTCACCATGCCCATTACCATTATCACCATAATATTGATCTGATAGAGACCGGAATAGACAATTACCATCACCTTTAATTGATGAAGCATATAACCCAAGTCTTTTAAGAACTGGGAATTCATCATCATCTGTTATTGTACCTATTGAAGGTAATAAACCTCCTTTCCCAGCTCTACGCTGGGACATCATTCTAGATCTTGTCATAGGGCCATCATAAATTCTATATTCACGTTGAGAATTTTTTTTTGCCATTTAAAATTATAGTAGAGTAGGATCAGAATAGTGATGATTTATAAAGTGTGGTCGTAGATGTGGTTCAGTCGTACTATGCTTACTTTGTATAGCTGGAAATATATAAATATCTTCTAGAACCTGGCTATATATCTTCCTCAAACAATAATAAATAAATAATAAATAAATAATAAATAAATAATTGTTATTCCTATTATATTAATAGGTTCTTGGAAGTTGTGAAATCTTCTATTCGTGGGTCGTCGGTAGAGTTAAGATGAAGTCTGATCTCCCCTACTTTGACTTTATCGATTACGGCATCTATCACACCCATATGTGGATGCTTATTATCATATAATAATAATAATATAATAATAATAATAAATTGGTACCTAGGAATCCTAGCCACGGCTAAGCAGAGCATTGCTAAGCTTAGCCGGACTGTTGAGCCGTATTACATAGTTCTACATGATTCTGTACAGTGGAGTATTTCATAATGGGTTGGTGGTTTCACTACTACAACTTGTCTGCCCAATTAATGAGGGGCCGGTTCATATGTAACTTTTATATGCTTATGTCGCGTGGTTTGTATCTTAGTTAACATTAAGTTAACTAGCTAAGTTTAGCATCACAGATCATATGTTGTCTGCTGCTGACATAATCTTCTCAACCGGAATTCGGGTCCGGGGAGTGTATCTCGTTGTTGTGATATTGTGAATTTTATTATTATATTAATTGTTCTTATACACCACTTTTTTTGTCTATCCTTTATCATTCTTTTTATTCTTTCATTAATTATCTTTCATTTTATATACATCATATTGTCCTTTGTATATCTTCTTTGATATCCAATCTTTTCTCTGTGTTGTACGATGTAGGCGATTTAGTCTACAATACCGGAGTTGCACCGCTATATGATGGTCAGTTCTATTGGTTGAAGTAATCAGAAGAAATCGGACAAATCGAAATAATTTAGATAGTTTATTATATCAGATTGTATTAGGAATGAAACCAATAATAATAATAAAAAGCGTGACATATTCACAAAGACAAATCGGGATGGTTAAAAATTATGCAGAGTGTAATCGTAAGTAACTTTTCTTTGTTTTGCTATTCTGAGAATTTTACCAACCGCGGCTTATAGCTTTGTTTTATGAGAAAATGTTTTTAACTTGTTATATCAATCTATTATTATATAAACATTTTTAATTCTCTAAATCATTCATATTATTTTCCACATACTAAAAGGCTTTACGCAATTTTTTTCGCAGGAGATGTTCAGAATCGTTGGAGTAATGGCTATGTCTTGATTTTTCAGATTTAAAATCTTTAACACAATGCCAACAACGGTAAATTTGATGAACTTTTTTATTATGATTGTTCAGTAACCGTTCAGTTGGAAGGTTTATATTGCAAATGTTGCAATAGAGATTCCTTGTATCTTCCAACTGTCGAGAGGTTTGGCCATCATTATTATCAATCTCTCTACCCACTTTAAGACGGAGATGTTCAATACTGGCTGAATAATGGATTTGTCTGGCTTTATCAGATTTGAAGTCTTTCTGACAAAGCCAGCATCTAAAAATGCTATGTTTAGATGTTGTGTAATTAAGTTACTATTGCAAATTTTGCAATAGTAAGGGTGAACATCATCTCTAATGTCTGTATCAATTTCGTGGAGCGTTGTTTTTCGATTACCTATTTTATCCAGTCGTTGAGACTTCTGTGGTGGTTCACCATCATCACCAGTATCTCTTTCATCAGATGTTTCAAAGGACATTTTTGCGTGTTGACTTGCATCAGGAGGGATAAAATCATCACAAACATCATTGCCAGAGTTACTCTCTTCCTTGATCACTTTCATCAGCGTAGTGTCTCTGAATTGTATAAGTATCATACCCTATTACACTAAGACTTGATAACGTTAATCCGTTTAAGCCGCGCATGCAGTCCTAGCTAGCTAAAATTGATCTAGCTTATCTTCGGCCAAGGGTCATTAATCATCTCTACGTTATACCATAAAAAAAACTACAATTTGTCAATATATATATTTTGGGATTGAGAGGTTTTGCTTAGTGATAAAGACGTGGGAAATCTTTATCGACGGCAGGTGGGAACGAACTCCCAATCCCCAAGCCTTTCTTTGGTGCGGAGAACAGGCTGATTAATCCTCTAGAGAAAGGCTTTGGCGGAGGTTTTTCCCAGCGCTCTTAAGTGGTGAATTCAGGGCTGGAATCTAGAGACTGAAACGAAACAAACTTTATATTGAAATTACATAAGCAATCCAGTGTCCCACCTATTCTTTAGAAGGCGAGGATCGAAGTAGATTTAGTAATAATAATATATATACATGTATATATATGAGTGTGGCGGCTGGAGTACCTGACTGAGGCTGACTCCGTGAGTCTGTTATCTGACACCCTGTTGTTGATCTTAGTTTGCCCTCGCCATCGAGTAGACTCCGTTGAGCATGTTCCTTCTCACTCTAGACTTGCTGGTTGTCGATACATGTATTATGATGTGTAACGTTACAGTACTACTAGTGGTGGACACGGTTGCCCTCTTTTTCCGAACATAGGTAGCCTTATGCTCGCAGATCTTTCCGTATTACCACTGTGTATAGGTGATTTAACCGTGACTGACCTGAATTGAGAACCTGACATAGACTAATGCTTATTTTACTTGTATTCTTGTAACGGGAGTGAACTGCTTTTGCGCAGCTTGCAAGGGATAGAATATTCCATAAATGCATACACATGCATGTGTTCTAAATCAGGTTAATTAAATGTTACGCGTTTCGACATTGATAGTCAGAAAAACACACACTTATTCCGGGGTTCAATCCGTCAGGTTTTCCTAAAGTTATCGGTTCATAAGAGGGCGCTGAGGTTGAGTCAGATTTTGTTTTGTAAAATTTGGAAGTCTTTTTAAATGGTCGATTATAAAAAAACCTAGTTAATTAAATTGAACCATGGCTCTCAGCAAAAAACAAGTTGTGAAAGGTGAGCTTCTCGAATTTTTGAAATTGCTTATCATACTAAAGTCTCATCAAGCAAATGTTGATAGTTCAGAATCATCCTCAGAGTCGTCAGAATCAGAGTCGTCCTCAGAATCATCCTCAGAGTCGTCCTCAGAATCATCCTCAGAATCATCCTCAGAATCAGATTTTAGCCATGATGTAATTGACCCTCTCATAATAAAAACACTCCTTTTATACAAAAAAGTAGAGCAGACTAGATATATAGGCTCGCGACATGACATTGTCCTGAATCGCCAAATTCTCCCCAAACTTACCAAGGATCCAAACTTTCAAGGATGGACAGCTCAGTTGCATATCTCCAGAAACAACTTCAGAGAATTACTTCATAAGATAGAGGACCATCCAGTTTTCCAAAACAATTCTAATAATGAACAGTTGAGAGTATGGGATCAGTTAGTCATATTTCTGCGATTCATGATAACGAGAGAAGGTACTGATAAGCTTGGCAGTTATCTTGGAATTGGCCATGGTACTCTGCCGAAAGTCGTTAGAAGGGTTACAATTGCAATTATGGACTTAAAATCTGAATATTTGAAATGGCCGGATGGAAATAGGCGACAGGAATTGACAGATGAAGATAGAAGGAGACAGTCGGCAATACGGTTAGAAGAGCAGCCTAAGCTGCCCGGCTGTATTGGTTTCATTGATGGTACTCATTTCGAACTAAACTATAAACCTGAAATTCATTCAGAGAAGTATTTTACCTACAAAAAAAGATATGCTATAGCTGCTCAGGTTATTGTAACCAGTGATGAAGAAATTATTCAAATTGCCCCTGGATTTTATGGTAGTTGGCACGATGCTCGGCAGTTCACGTATCTTCCAGTGGCAAAGGAAGATTATAATTATATTAGCCCTGGCCAGTATCTCGTAGGTGACAAAGCTTACCCGCTGCTACCATGGCTACTGGTACCATATAAAAGAAGACGAAATGTTCAGTTCACCCGTCAACAATCAAGATATAACAAGATATTAACAAATCAGCACGCAGTGGTCGATCATGTTATTGGCCGTTTGAAAAATAGATTTAGTCGGCTTGATAGTTTGTCTATCAGAATCAGAAGATCGACTGCTGAGAGAAATACTAGGGAAATCAATAACTTAATCGTATGCGGAGCTATTTTACACAATTTCTTAAGAAAACAAGGAGATTATGGTGAAGAATTTGATGTGTCCGACGAAGAAGATTATGAGATGGAAGAACCTGATTGGGATGGCAGAGCTACACCGAGAGAAAATGCTGCCGAGGGTCGAACACGTGAGTATATTACTTCTCTACTCTAGAATAGCTTGAATGAGGCTATAACAATATATGCTTCTTCCGATGTATTTATTCGTTATTATATATATAAAATTATAAAATTATTCAGTATTTATATCTTCATTTCGTGAAAGCAAAATATTTTGGTATTGTACAGAATCGATCTCACCGGCAGTATGTTGCTCAATAACCTTATGATAAGCAGCCTGTTGGTTAGCCTTGATCGTGTTCATGGCCATTGCATCCTCCTTCTCGGCCTCCATACGCTTGGCCTCGGTTTCCACACGCTTAGCTTTGATCTCCAAGTTCTTTTCTGCTAACTTAGCTCTGTTTCTAGCTTTTTCTTGCTGAAGAAATATTCTCTTCTGAGCTACTTTTATTCTCTCTTGTGTTGCTTTTTCTTGAAGAGAAAGAAGTCTATTCAAATACGAATCAATAGTTGAAGGCGACGATATGTTCCCCCTTTTTTCAACACGTGCAGTGGACCCACCCGTAGATTGAGAGGAAGGCCTATTAATTGTGGAACCATTAGTAGATTGAGATAAGCTCGGAGTTGTGGATCCATCATTAGATTGTCTTGAGCGTCTGAGGCGATTCAAATTTCGCATATCAAGGGGAGAATAGGCATCCACTTCAAAAGGGGGATTAGATCGATTTGGTGTTACCACTTCTTGTCGAACTGCAACTTCTTCTTCGGACAATTCAAGTTCATGATCGGATATCCCATCAGTATCCCCAGAATCTAGTCCCATAGGACTTCGAAACTCATTTACAGATTCTTCTAGGGATCTACTCGTATCGGACCGTACGACTAATATCTTCCAGCTCAAGTGCTGAGCCTCCATCAATCGTAGATGGCACAATTGAAGGCTCCCCATTTTCAGCATACCTTCCAATTGAAGACCCTACAGATACAGAGGGTTCTCCGTTGACCTTGTATGTTGGCCGAGGCGTGTCACCATCCAGTCGTCAATAAGAGGCTTCTTCCCAGGTAAAATAAAGGCCCCATTCTACTAATATAAGTCTTTCGATACTACTAGCATCCGCTTTATTGTATACACCAGACCCTGTAGTTCTATAGCATTTTCCCCGTATATTTGCATACTTTTTTAAGATCTTTATAGTGGCGAAGTGGCGAAAAACCCCAGTTGCTGTATAATTTTATAGACATTGGACTCGAGAAATTCGCACAACTTTTGATGATAAGGTTCAGCGGCAGCCCCACAAAAAAATCTAGCAAAATTGTGTCTTCAGGTAGCCATTCAATAGCTAACGCGTCAACAAGAGAACTAAAATTGTTTCGAGGTCTTTTTTGAGAGACTTGGGGATTCTCTTGAACCACGTTCATTTTTGAATAAGAAAAGATTCATTAATTACAGTAGACCTCCGGAGATAATCCAGACCAATAGTTAAAAATCTGATCAATGTACGTCGAAGTTTGAATTTATTGTCTAACCATACTTGTTATAGTACAAATACAGTATTGCTGGCTGTAGATCTTCACGAGATTATCTCTTTAGTTATATAGGTTAGCGGGCAAAGATATCGTATCAACAACCCGTTCAGCAAGGGTTATAGTTAAGGGCTTAAAGACTGTTGGAGCAAAGCCCCCGACCTCAGACCTGTAGCTCTTAAGAGACGAAAATGAACATGATGAATAAATAGATTAAGCACGCTACTGTCCAAAGACGATTTTCATTTGTAATTGAATTACATAAAGATGATTTTCTCGTTTAATCCGAAACTCGGAGGAAATTTTCAGGCAGATTAAAAAGACGAAGAAGAACAGAACTACCAGAGTCAGCTCGAAAACTTTAATTGCATAGAGGAGGAATGAACGTTAACAAATTTGGCCAATAAATTGAAATTGGGAAGAAGAAGAATTCCTCTACAGTTGAATGTTTCAATTCGAAGCTTTGACTTGTTTCACTTTTTTTTTTCTTCGATTGTTAACAGACTTACAATTAGATACACCCTGGATTTCTTCTCTTACAATTCCCAGGTCCCCTAATTGAAGGACATTTAACGTGAAATATCAACTGACGGAGGATACAGAGTTTAGCGAAATAATAGGGTGCTGCGTCATACATGAGCTGCAGGCATGGGGATATGACTAAATCCTGCTCGTAACCCTGAGAATATTAAATCAACATGTGAAATCATTTATTTAACTTTCCATTTTATTTGTATTTCATGCTTGGAATTCTATTTCATCCGCATATATTTTGATTACTATTTGTTAGAGGCACGCCAAGGGGCCACCGTTTAGAGCGGAAAAGGGCGAGGGGCCTAGAAAGGATCGGTCACTGGAAGCAACGGACAGACTTACTCGTGCGAGGCAGGGTCTATTTAGTAAGCAGATGTGGGCGGTCGAGGAAGGAGAAATGTCTTGCAGATTCCGAGTACTGGGATTGCAAATAGGGCTCTCAGGGGTGAAGCATCATTTTTTGGAACTTTCTACTCTCAATTTATTGTAAGTTTGTTTATACAAGCCCTCACTCATGTCTACTGGAATTAGGAGCATAATTAGGTTTACGAGAGGTAATGCAGCTGTCAGCAATGAGCAATAAAAGGGAATTATACTCACCGAAGCGAGAGCCTGGAAATATAGAATTAGAATTGGTATGCTAATGTAACTTTGAGGTTAATCCCG
The DNA here is from genome assembly GCA_030583505.1 of Sugiyamaella castrensis. Taxonomy (NCBI): domain Eukaryota; kingdom Fungi; phylum Ascomycota; class Dipodascomycetes; order Dipodascales; family Trichomonascaceae; genus Sugiyamaella; species Sugiyamaella castrensis. The sequence goes on along the minus strand of JAJMIF010000015.1, from coordinate 88,770 downwards.
CTATTGAATGAAGGTATGTTTAAATAATAGGCTTTAGATTTGTCTCGAGGGAGAATATCGGCAGATTTCATAGTCTTCAATGCAGCCTTCATGTCTACATATCTGCACGTCGCAAATATCGTCAAATCTGGAAGTTAACAAAAATCCCTCTATAGCTAAACGCCAAACCATACATCTCGCTACCAACAATGTTTTGAACTTCGACAAATACTGACATATTTGTACCGGATACGTCAACTCAGCCACTAGCACCTAGGCTAGCAAGAGAACTAGGCCCGGTGCACATCTCCTGTTGCTGGAAGGTGTGGTTAACGAGGACATATTTACTACAAGGACAGCTACATAATCGGTGATGATTGACATTCCGATTTCTCCTAGTAATGTGATATCTAACTGGTGTTATCTGTTCAGAGATATTTTTTCACAGACGTTTAAATTTTCAATATTTTAAACCTTTATCAAAAAAATAGGAAATGTTGCTGATAGCAGATGTGTGTTGAACGTCGTAGAATAATTAAAATTTTTTACATTTAGGGTATTATATCTCATTCATATCCCCAAGAAGAAAACAGATAATCAGAAATTGGTTCATTTTTGCAATTTGATCTTGTTTTCATAGAAGTAGTTTTTTCAGCGCACGCAAGAACCTGGACAATACCTTTCAAAGCTGGAACATTGTTTATTCCTTTTTTAGTTAGCTGGCTTCAGAAACTGGTTTTGGAAAACGCATTAACACATTGACAACTCTGTTATGAAGCTTGAAATAATTAAGCTCTTTATGTGTTAACTTTGTATTCTTTTTTCCGACTCTCTTTCTCTCTTTTTGTCATGTCCATTTCTTAATAATTTTTTCAAACCTAAAGCGATTTACGATTTTCTTATAATACTATAGATTTGGAATCACTTTTTCTTCCATGTTGTCGACGTCAATTGAGAAATGTTATGTCAACTTTTCGTTTCAGTCCGAGAAAAAAGTCAATATCTTGGTAAATTGAATGATTTGGTTTAATCCAGATCTTGTAAAGGTTGAATTAGGAAAAACCTTCAGCATGAAAAAAGAAAGGTCAAGGCTGGTTTCTCTGTTCCACATATGATGCTTCAAGATTGAGAATGAAGCATGTTTTTAGTTAAAGTTAAGCATGAAGCTTTCAGTTAAACAAGTCTGGCAGAGATCGAATTGAATTTATATATATAAAGTTTGACCTCAAACTAAGAGTGTAGAGTTTAAAACTTTGGTATTATTTTGTAAATGACTTTCAAATTTTCCCTGAATCGTTTGGAATTCAATCTTAATTTAGATCTTAAGTTTTCCTACGAACTAGTCAAAATAAATATAAAGAAAGAGAATGAATTTAATCGAGTATGTTTATTGCATCATATAAAAAGACAAATAAATTCTTAATCACAGCAGATATTGGAAACACTCCGTTTCTCTCTATAGCTTCGGCCTATTACTTTATGAATATCAGCACTGAACATCCTCGAAATTTTATTTATACTGCAATATATTATTTCTCACTTTATGATCAGTAAGTTTCCTACAAATCGTCTTACTATGGCAAAGTTTGAAGAAAAATCTCCACCTCTGTCTATTCAGAAGATATTAAAATTTCAGGTTGAATCGTATAAGAATTCATCCGGCAAATACCAATGTCCCTCATGTATTAAATCTTATATTCACTTCAAGCATCTTAAAAGGCATAGTCGTCAGCATACTGGTTACAGGCCACACGTATGTCATATCTGTGGAGACACGTTTTGCAGGAGTGATATTTTGAAGAGACATTATCAACGATGTTTAACAAAATGGGTTGCTACAGGTACATTATCAGCTAAGAGTAGAGTTCCTAAAATAACGAAGGAAGCTCTATCTGACTGTTGGGATACAGAATCTAATAATGCAAGTAATAAGACCTCACTTGAAGAAGCTCCGGTTAATCCTACAACAAGAAGACATACAGCCATAACAAGAACAACGGCAGCAGCAACAAGAACAACAACGGAAACGGCTACAGTAGCGACAATGTCAAGATCATTATCAAGGACGACAGCAATACCCATTTCTTCAATATCTCCGGTCCAAACGCAGTCTGTATTATGTAAAGATTCAGTTATTTGCTCACCATGCAATAACTCAGTCCCAAGTATATCTGCATCCTATTCTTCACCTTCATTATCGCCGAGAGAGATCATCGATAATAGCATTACACAAAAAATGCCACCATCCACAATTAATCAATCTCGAATAGAATTAAATTCTCTTTCCAGCTCATACTCAGTACAAAGTAATAGTGATAGTAATATTAATCCTGTTAAGTACTATGATATAGCATCCAATAATTCTCCCCGATACACTTTCTCATTGAGGACACCAAATTTGATAGATATTCCTTCAGATTACAGTCCATCAAATTGCTCAACTTATTATGCCTCATCAACTTCTCCTTATATTGTCGATTTATCATCATCTGCTGAGAGAGCTTCAGGAAGTTACGGGATATCTCAATATAATTCTGGTATTGTAATGATGTCCACTCAGGTGGTTCGGAATATGCCTGTCGGTTATGTTGATGATTATCATAGTGTTGATTCAGAGAATAGCATATATCCGATATCTAATGTTCCTGTGGCTCCTAAAATGATAACCGGTTCTGCAGACGACTTCGTATCTAGATGGATGAACAACAATAACGACACTCCAATATATTAATATTGAAGCTTGGCATTGTTCTGTTAGCGAACATTATTTTTACTATTTTAATATTTTTAAAAGCCTCTTCGGTTCTATTTCTTTTACTTCCATTGGTTTCATTATGAATCTGTCAACAAAAAGGAGAAACAATAAACTGACCATTATTCGGAATTAATGTCAAATATAATACATCGACGTTATTGAAACAAATATGTCTTAAAAGTACATATGTATAATTAATATAATATCACGCACACTTTATACTAAGGAGGCACTCTCTCTTATCATGCGTATGCAGGGACTGGATTAAATGGAAATTAACCACATTACAGTGGTAGATCTAGTACCAGATTTAGTAAGTCAGACGATGTGCTTGCCGAACCACCTAGAAAGGAAAAGGTAAAAAATAGAACTTACCAGAAATATATATATCTCGTTTATCTTTCTCGTTTCTTTTCTTTGGCGACCCTTTCCCCAACTTGTGATTTTGTGTGAATGATATTTTCAGAAGGGTAGTGGTAAAAAAAAGGAGCATTAGGATTAAATGCTGCCGTCAGGCAATAAAGTCAAGAATAGGCTTCCTTGGACATCTGCCCATAATGATAATAATATTTGCTCAGAGTAGAATAAATTGAAGAAAATACCTGCATTATTAAAATGGTTTTGCATACCGTTACCGGAACAATTATTGCGGCCAGCTGTTATTAGGTAACTATATGGCGATGAAGGATCGATCACCTTTCATAATTTTTATTTTCATATTTTAAAAAATTATTCATCAAGATAAAAAATTGTTATTATCTTATTTTATTAGCACTTGTTCTAAATTATGACAGTTGTTTTCCTTTGAAGCACAGCAAAACGAATATTATGAGAAGAAATTATCAGTTGTGTCCTTGGTTAAAACTACCTTTGGTCTATATTACCTTTCTTCTTCTTCTTTTTCCTCCGATCGGCACAAATGCTCAAAAAGTAGGAGTTAGTAGTGCCTTGGGGTTTGGATGTTGGAATTGTGCCATGGGATGGAACTTCGGATGCGGTACAGAATTAATAGTCGCACCATGTCGATGTAATAATACGGCATTCCTTGGAACTTTGTTGAATTGTATAAATCGACATGCCCATGGTAAGGAAGATATTGTTTGGGGATATCAGTATGTCCAGCAATTCTGCCAGTATAATGGAGGAATCTGTAGAACATCAAAAGATCTTGAAATAATTTACAGTAATTCACTGAATAATCTTCTTAATCCGACAGCAATTAAGCGTGGTAAATTGTTACATGACCCTGTGGATATCAATGATTCTATCTTCAAGCCAGAATACCTGGCGGCAGAAACAGCAAAGCATCAATACCACTTGGGTACATTATTTGGTGCAGGATTACTAGCATATTGGGGAGTTATTATGATGGGAGCTGCTGTCCTAAGATGTTTACAGGTTTCCGGTCTAAAGAGTAAAAAATTCGTCAAGTGGCAAAATAGTTCATTTGTAACCTCTATTCGAAGACATGTATCTCTACCGGCTATCTTTAAAGAAAATCACAGTTCTCCGATTAAAATTTTTAGTAATATTTTCACAATAAGAGCTCCTACTAGAGGACAATCCATCGTCATATTTATTTATGTTCTTTTAAATATATTGATCCTGTGCTTTTTTTATCAGACCTATAGGCCCAATCCATATATTCATAATCGTAAGGAACAGATCTTAAGATATATGGGGAATCGTACAGGAATTGTTTCGTTCACGCAATTGCCATTGATGACGTTATTTGCTAGTCGCAATAACCCATTCCGAGCTTTGACAGGTTGGTCTTATCAAACTTTCCAGGTATATCATCACTGGGCTGCAAGAATGACTGTTCTACATGCAATAATTCATGCAATTTGTTTCACCTGGTTAGCAATAGTTAGTGATACCGTTTCATTTCGTTGGCAGATTCGAAACTGGAGATTTGGAAATATTGCCTTATATGTCTCAATTATGATCCTGATTATAGCATCTAATGCCATACGAAGCCGTTTTTATGAATTATTTTCTGTATCCCATAGAATCCTATTTATTATATTTTTAGTGGGAATATTTTATCATTGTATTGATTTTGGATGGATGAGTTGGGTTTATTTGACAATGGCTATCTATATTTTGGATTTAATTTGTAGACTGGTCAGAAGCTTAGTTTGTGGGCCTATTACTTTGGCGACTTTTAGTGTATATGGAAATAATGATGATGTTTATTGTATCAGTATTGATAATGGGTTTTTCAGGAAATGTCATGTGTCCCCTGGAGATTATATTTATTTACGCATTCTCTCAAAGGATCTGTTCTGGCAATCTCATCCTTTTACTATATACCGAAATCCGACGAAACCTAACAACGTACAAATAGTAGTGAAGAAGAGGTCTGGATCAACAAAGAGGGTATATGATCTTGTATCGCGTCGTCCAGATAAAGTTGCCGCTCTTCCCGTTATGATTGAGGGGATATATAGAAGCTTTACCTGCTTGGGTAATTACGACTGTATTATGTTACTAGCAGGTGGAACCGGTATAACAGCTGTATACTCTCAAGCAATTAGTCTTATATCACAAAGCCACCGTTCACAACCAATTAAGCTTTTATGGGCTATTCATGATGAGAGTCCATTGATTTGGTTTGGTGAAGAGTTGAAATATTTGACGCCTCTTAAAGATAAAATAACTATACGAGTTTATATTTCAAGCCGATTTTTCCAGAAAGTTGAAGAGAACAATGACAGGCATGTGAGAGAAGGAGAAGATATCAATGAGGTAGATATAGGTCATTTAGAGGAAAGTTTGGGAAGGGAGGACTGCCACGACCAAGAGCAGCCGCAATTCCAAAAGCATCATCAGTATACGGAGTTTATCCAGAATGGAAGACCAAAATTACAAGAAGAAGTCTCTCGATTTATTTCAACTTCTTCAGGGAGCATCGCAATATGTTCTTGTGGACCTCCTACCTTTGTTGATAGAGTTCGATATACAGTTGTGAAAAATATATACAAGTCTTCTAATCGCGTCGATTATTTTGAGGAGCCATTTTCTTGTTAGTAATATAGTAATTATTTATTTATATATGGAACATATATACGCGTATTATACGGTAATATACTGGATATTTTAATCATGCTTAGAACTGATTGAACGGGTTAATCCGATGGCTTTAATCATGTTCTCACGTATAGACATGAGGTACAGTGAAACTCAGTTATTACGTAATCTCTAACCAATTTCAGATCAAGGATTGCGTATCACAGCTGAAAGAGGAAACTACCTTTAACCAACAGCTTTATAAAAAATAACAATACCAACAACGAAGGGTTAGGAACCGCGCACTGACAGCGTCCGAGGGCCTACCTGACTCCAACAATGTCTTGGAACAAAGATAGTTTTTTGTGTTCTCCTCTGCCTATCTACTCATGTAATATGGCCGTATGGAAGAGGACCATTAATTAGTTATTTGTAACAATTTTCACCGGGAGCGATCCCTGCATGAACTATCTCGATAGATCTGCGCTGCTCATAAAACCCTAATCGTGCATAGATAAGATAAATGATTCCCGCGGAGAAGTTCAACACCCCCATCACCATCAGAGCTAGCAGCGGATACTCGCCACGCCCGAGAATTGTATCGACAGTTCTCCAATTCTGGCCTAGCCAGAACTTAGCCAATGAAGAAGTAGTTAAAGAGATATTTTGTTTTTGTGGAAATGTATAGCAAAATTACCTTCGAGAATACATAGGTCAGAATATTAAAGATTATTGAATGGGAGGAAGACAAAACGAGAGTTATACCGAGTCTAAGCATTGGGATCCAACACAGGTGCGGTAGCTGTCGCACTGGTACATCTCCGCTCAACTGGTTCACCATTCAATCGCGCAGCAATCCATTCCTGGAGGTAAGGGCCACCGATACTCTCAGCTCCGTCGTGGTCAACTATAGGGTCAAGAATATAATAGACATCGACCCCTTCCCTACAATACTTATTTACAAGGCTAGATACATCCGGTACATAAACAATTTCATCCGCTCCACCTTGAAATACTATATAAGGAGCACTAGGAACCCTTTGGCCAAGGATATTTTCTTCGATTGCCTCAGAAACAGCACGTATATTCACGAAGGAACTCCCGTCCTCCAAAATGAAAAAAGACTATCCCCGTAGAATGCTTCAATATCTTGTACTTCACAATAATCATTCACGGAATAAAGAAGAGCAGAATCTGCCGGTAAAAGATCTAAAGCCAATTTAAAACCTGGATATGCCTTGCTATAACTAACAACAGCAACAGGAAGGAAACCGGCATATTCACCTCCATTAATCTTTTGAAACACACTACTAATATTCGCGATAAATGCCCCAACAGCAATTCCAGAGATTTTTAGTTCTGGAGCATAAGAAGGTTGAAGTTCTCCAGCAAAGCCTGTTGCAAAAGACCCGCCAGAATAACCCCATAAAGCAATATTAGCCCAGGGATAAATCTCAGTAAAATAACCTGATTGTAGTGCAGCGCGTACAGAATCAAGAACAGATTGTCCTTCAGTCTTTCCAACTAACCAAGTCGATTGGGGACCTTCATAATCGGGCAGATTCAGATACCAACCTTCATTAATAATGCTCTGAATTTCTGGGTCAATAGATGACACTTGAACATCATAAGAAGGTGCACAACCAATATAATCAGCATCTTCAGGATACTGATAAGATACTAATTTTGATTTGTCACCATTTTTAGGGACAACTAAAGTAGTTACATGACCCTGTGCAACATTATTGAGATCATTAGTTCTGTACATAATCTGAAAGGCCGATTTAACATTGGTAAGACCAACAAGTGGATTAGGTACAGGACGATATTTAACTATCTGACCAGCTCGATAGTAACCAATGTTCCATGGTTCAGTATAGAAGGGATCTCTGGAGGGTAGAACCACTGTTGCTATCGCATTAGTTGATAAAAAGGCAATCACGCAGAATACATATTTTATTAACTCCATTTTGAAAAGCTTCCTTTTTTCAGTGATGATGATGATCTATAGTTTAGAGAATCAAAAAAATCTTGTCAATTGAAGAAAATTCTTTATTTTACTTCTAATTTTTTTTTTATTTTTTTTTTTGGATGGGGAACTCTATATAAATATTAGATCTCCCAGCTTTTTTAACCGGTGAGGAGATAGATGGATGGCCGAGATGGATTATTTGGCCACCAGCAGACTGACATAAATTGTTTTTACTGAGGTACAAGACCGGATCCAGTAGTTTAAAGTCAATTTTGGCTCCGCTAGATCCATTTTTAAGCCTCCTCTGACCTATATATATCCTTGCATTTACCCCGCTACACAATTTTACAATTACAAAACCAGATTAGCGCAATAGTTAACTTCAGTTAACCTTTCATCCCTACATGCATTGCATAACGTTGATGCCCATAATAGACCAATCATTACCTTTTCTTTCAATTAATAATGGGTTATCCTTGCATGGATCACCTTCTCCAAACTTTTATCGCTTGTAGTTATTTGCTTTGTTTTCTATACGCAAGACTTGAAGTGTGTGCGGGGTTAGGTAGCCAGTAGCATAGACATAAACGTCAGAAACCTTGTTCACCGTCAACACCAAACAGGTATCCTTACCAGTTCAAAATAGGAGAACAAAGAAATCGAATAGGAATAAAACAAAAACAAAAATAAAATCTATAATAGAACACTACTCAGCCGAATAAAACTTATGATTACCTGAATAATGTTGATAGAATTGAAGAAAAAGCAAGACTTATAAAGTAGAAAGAACCAGCTAATGGTGCAAAATTGATCTAACTCCGCATACAATCCAGTAGTATCAGTGCAGTACAAACTTAATCTGATTGTGGTGAACTTAATTTAAGAGTTTAATTGTTAGGCTACTAGTATTCGCAGTGCGCTGACATACTCCTAAGTCAAGTTTTATTACGAAGGCGACGTCCATCGATCGGCATTAGATTGTGTAACACATCTCACATTATTCCCCGGCCTGCATAGCTTTTTTTTTTTTTTTTTCTTCACTATATTATCCATTTATATGATTACATAAACAAAAAAAATTAATCATTGTATGTCCCAACGGCCTATCGTAGGCACCTTATTCACCCCATTGAATCGACAATCAGATAATACCAGGCACCAAACAGGAGAAACCCCGAAGGATGATAGCGCGGCGATGCTAGAACTGAGGCTGAGGCTCAACGAAGCCGCATGAGGATGTAATTAATTAATTAATATCCGGCCGGCGCACGTACGTACATATTTAATAGGAAATTATTAACCCTATTAATCTGTAGTGGGCAACATCACTTTATCTTATCAGTCTGCATATTGCCTATGAGATGTAATATTCAGAAGCGAAAAAATGTCACTTATGAAGTCAAACCGTATAGACCACATAATGTCTGAGCCCTGATATGAAGTGGCTGAATTGCATATTGGATAAACATGTCGAATTCAACTCAACAATTTAACGTTTTTGACTTGACATCCTGGGATTAACTATACCCTTCAGTACAAGCCAGATGATCAATATTCTATCGGCATCGTGATATTTTAACTTAGAATAAGATATTTCTTTTGTTTTAAACTCGAATCCTATGTTAAGAGTTTTGGGAAAGATAAAATATAAGGAGTTGAATCTTAATTGGGCTGTCGGTTCCATGTTCTATGTTGAACTCTCAAAATTGGGCCATTTCATCGACCAGATAGCTTCTAAATTTCAAGGAGCCGCTCAAGCCGCACCAATATCACACGCGGCTGATTAAAAGTATATTTTGAAATCTGCAACAATTGAAACGTTGAATAAAAAGAAAATAAAGTGATTCAAGAAAGGTATCGATCGACACGGCGTCGCAAAAATATGATCAAGAATAGCAGGCGTTAACTTATTATATATTACTAGCCCATTACTGTGCTTACGTCCACGTTCAACTTCTTCATTAGATCAAGAAATGGTAGCAGGTGAACAATGGGAATCTACTGAAAGTTGAAATTTATATAATAGTCATCGCTGACGACCAATTACGCGTAACAAGTTAACGTTGATATAAACAGGAACCACTACACGGTAAGTTAGTGCTATGTTATATTTTCCTGCAGAGCATGTAGAACACCCACTTCTGCGTAGCCTACCGCAGATGGGCTTCCTCTTCCAAGAACGTATTACCTCTCTTTACCTGCTCGAAAGTGAAGCCATGTACGTGGGGGTTCTCTTCGCCCGTGATAATTTAATCTCTGTACGTACGTCCCAATTTAGTAGGTGTCCTGGGTAAATCCCAGGAAATATTGGGAGGGAGAGCGAATGTTTAACTTCTTTCAACGCTGGCGTGCGATCTGTTTTCCGAATTCCGTCGAGCGTGATGTAAAAAGAAATAATCACAGCCGTTATTATCCGTGGAACCGATCGTAATATTATTGTTACTAGCAGCTGACTACGTTCAGACTGGAGTTAGCGAGAACTAGAACCTGGGGAAGCGGCGCAGTCTCAATCCCAGATGAACTAGGTTTGCTAATCGATTCTTGTGTATATGTTACTAACAATGAGTCACTGTGGCACCCCGTGTAAAATGTTAACGTTAAGTGAACCAAGCCACTACCGATTCATTTTAATATCACATATAGCAATACAAGCATAACATTTTGCTCTATCGTTCCTGCTTTTTCAAGTAAAATTTATTACGCCGGTTATTGTTACCTATTCAGATTCTGCTCAATCGCTTCTATTCAACCTATCTATCTATTCTCTCTTACTATTTTTATACCTCTATTTTTTCGGTTTTTATATATTTAATATTCTCCTGATCTAACTCAATCTGGAGATAAATCACCCCTGAGTTTATTGAGATAATGAAATCTGAGCCAGATCCCCTCGACGCCTCCTCCTCAACCAATAAAAATCAAAATGTAACAATCATATATAAGGATGATATATGAATTTAAAGTCGTGTATCTGTCTCCTCTCTGTGACATACAGTCTCAACGACTCTCTTCTTGATCTCTCTCAGATATGTCGCTCTTCACTAGATTAACCGATGTACAAAATACTATTCAATCCCGCCAGGTTGAATCTGCAAATGAGAATCGCTTTACAAGCTCAAGTCGTGCCGTACGGCGTTTTCGGGTGAAACTTTTGAACTGCACTACCTGCTAAGGTTGACTTAGAGTGTGTACAGTACTGTACACCGGGCTCTTAACGTAGCTTACTAACTGTTAAAGTTAACTAACAGTTAACTAACTTAACATTAACTTAACCATGTTACGTTTAACATGTACATGAACATATATTTATTTGCTTTTCTGAATGCTTAAGTTAACGCATCTCTGACGCAGCATCATCTAGATATTACGTCGTTACATAACGTTACTCACCAAAGACTCCTTACGTCAAACATCGGTTTTTCCTTTCCCTATCTCCTATTTTTTTCTGGCCCTTCTCTTAATATAGCCGCAGCAACCTGTATATATATGTAAGTTACTGATATGGAAATTTAACTCGTCGATCTTCTGGCTCGCTTTTCCAGAGAAAAGAAGATAAACTCAAGTTACTACTCACTCATCTACTTCCGTTCCTCTGACTTTCTCTTATTCTTTTCATCTTCAGGTAGCCAGCCATATTTTCATATTCTCTTTTGAATTTCTTTTCTCGATACTTTTTAAACCTTCTTTTCTTTAGAATTCTCCCTTCTTATATTCTTCTTCCCGTCTTGATAGGAATCGCGGATCTAGATAGTAAAAAGGGTTTTTCGATCAACTTTCCTCGCGCCTGCGAGAGCAGACCTTAAAACTTTTCTTTCTCTTAATTTGAATCTGGTCTCTCGAATCCTATTATATTCATACTATAAAAGTGAGTGTTCGTGGATTGGATCGCATTGAATCGGATCATGTTTTCCTTCGATGGAACGGTCGATTCTCCATCCCTGCCCAAGCCTAGGGGTACAGCAGCCTCGAAGTCAGCGAGAACTTGGAAGAAGCTAGCTTAGCAAGAAATAGGGGTTCCGGAGCGGAGGCAGATTCAATCGGTTTATCGAAGCTAACAAAAAATAGGTTCAAAAGGAAGAATTATCCATGAGTTCTTCAATTCCAATCTCAGCTCCCGCCCTACCAGCCTGTTCTGGCCCAATTTGGGATATAGATGATGTTCCATCTTGTTATCGTCATTGGTAAGTTTCAAACCGAAGGAGTTAGAGGGGCCGTGTAGGTTGCGCGATCTGGTTCTATGGACGTACTCATGCCGACAGTAGCGCGAGTGGTAGACCTAGTTGTCTCTCTACTTAAACTAACTGACTATTTTCTCTAGGTATATACAAAGTGTTCCTTTTGCAGTTATTGGTTTAATATCCTTTTTTATCTTGGCTATAAAACTTATTCCTAGAGCTATTCGTTGGACTCTATCCAAAAAGAGTTTATTAGATCCTGGATATCAACCTCTGCTATCATCTTCATCTACTTCGGTTTTAGAGGACGAAAATGACGATGATGAAATTAATAAATTTGTTGATCAAGATAATCGAAACTTTATCCATGAGCAACGTAATTATGGCTCCCTTATTTCTCAACAACAGGTTAACACCAATGAATCAACTACTAAAACTTCTCAACCTCAGGTAGTTATTGCTACTGTTGTACGATCAACCTCAGATGTCATTCGTGTTGGTATAGAAACTGTTGTAGTAGCTGCTCAAACTGGTCTTGCTCTGGAAGCAATTCTTGTTAAAGATATCTATGGTGAATGGAAATCCGATGCGCCTTGGACTCCTTATATTTTGTTGGCTTTCTGGGCTTATAATCTTGTTCTTGTAAGTACAAGATTATTATATATTAGATCTGCCTCTACTGCTCCACAAGGTGGACTTTGGTATCATTCCACTACTTTATATTTTTTTGCCTGGTTATTATGCTTAACACCATTCCGTTCGTCCATTTTGCATCCCTATTCATCTGTTTCAAAGAATTATTATCTTGCTGATTTCATCCTTACAACCACTCTTTTTTATTTGAATTTTTCTGCAACTTCTGGCAATAAACCTGCAAGATTATATATTTCCCCAGATGGAATTCTTCCATCAGTGGAACCTATTACTAGTTTGTTCAGTCTCATCACCTTCTCATGGGTAGATCCAATAATTTGGAAAGGTTATTGGAATCCTTTAAATATGTCTGATGTTTGGGAATTACGTGAAGATGATCATGCCTACTATATCCTTAGAAAATTCAGAAAGATCAAGCGAACTTCAAGTTTTGCTTTGAGAATGGTTTATCATTTCGAGCGTGAATTAATTGTTGCTGCCTTTTGGGCCGTTTTGTACTCATTTACCACTTTTGGTCCTTCTCTGATCTTAAAGAAAATTCTTGAATATGTGGAAGATCCTAGTCAAACTCCTAGGAATGTTGCATGGCTCTATGTTATTGGTATTTTTGCTTTCGGTGTTATTGATAATATTGGTACTGGCCAGGCTTTATTCATTGGCAGAAGAATTTGTATACGAATGCGAGCTATAATTATTGGTGAAGTGTATGCTAAAGCTTTACGTCGTAAAGCTGTTTCTGGTGGTGATTCGAACCTTGGTAAGATATCAGAAGAGGAACAAGTTGCAGAAGATGATGAAAATCGCGATGACAAAAAGGATGGTAAAGATGATAATAGTTCCTCTCAGGCAAATTTGGGTGCTATTATTAACTTGATGGCTGTAGATGCCTTTAAAGTTTCTGAAATTTGTGGTTATTTGCATTATTTCATCTCCGCTTCTATGACCATTCTCATTGCAATTTGGTTTTTATACTTCATTCTTAGCTGGAGTGCTCTTGTTGGTGCTGCTGCTATGTTGCTGTTTATGCCTCTTAATTATTGGTTTGCCGAGACCTTCTCACGTTATCAAGATGAATTGATGTCTATCACCGATCAACGTGTCCAGAAGACAAACGAGTTGTTGCAGAGTATTCGTATTATTAAATACTTTGCTTGGGAAGATAAGTTTGCTCAAGGTGTTACTGATATTAGAGAGAAAGAGTTGGGTGTTTTGAAGAAGAGATATATTCTTTGGGCCTTTGGTGCTCTTGTGTGGTATTTCACCCCTCTTATTATTACTGTTTCATCATTTGCTTGTTTCACTTTGATTCAGGGTCGTCAATTGACTGCCCCTATTGCTTTTACTGCTCTTTCCTTATTCAATATCCTCAAGTTCCCATTGGATCAATTGGCAGATATGCTTAGTAATGTGATTCAGTCCAAAGTCTCTGTTGATCGTATTGAACAATTTTTGAATGAGGAAGAGACCCAGAAGTATGTTCAACTTAGTATCGATCTCCCACGTGGTCCTAATTCTCCTGAAATTGGGTTCGAGAGGGCTACCTTTTCCTGGGGTACGTCTGTATCACCTGTTGGCTCTACTCCTCCTCCTGCTGCTGTTGATTCTTTATTGGGACAATCGTCTTCTTCTAGTGAAGTAATCCCAAAGAAAAATGATTTTAAACTTAGAGATATTAATATCAAGTTTGCTGTTGGTGAATTGAATATAATCATTGGTCAAACTGGTAGTGGAAAGACCTCTTTACTGATGGCTCTTCTTGGTGAAATGGATTTGGATTCTGGTCGTGTTTTCTTGCCTGGTGCCCTCAGTCGTGAAGATGTGCGACCTGACCCAGAAACCGGACTTACTGAGACTGTTGCTTACTGTTCGCAACAGGCTTGGCTACTTAATGACACCTTGAAAAATAACATTCTTTTTGCTAGCGACTATGACGAAGAGAGATATAGGGCTGTTATTAAAGCTTGTGCTTTGTCGCGGGATTTAGAAATCTTGGAAGCTGGTGATGAGACTGAAATTGGGGAAAAGGGAATTAATTTGTCTGGTGGTCAGAAACAAAGAATATCACTTGCTCGGGCCATTTACTCTAGGTCCAAACATCTTCTTCTTGATGACTGCTTGAGTGCTGTTGACTCCCATACCGCTCTTTGGATTTATGAGAATTGTTTGACTGGGCATATTGTTCAGAACCGTACTGTTATATTGGTATCACATAATGTTGCTTTAACGATTGCTCAAGCGGCTCATGTTGTTATAATGGATAATGGACGAGTCAGGGCCCAAGGCAGTCCTGTGGCTCTTGCATTATCTGGCGATCTTGGTAATGATGAATTAATTTTGCAGAGCGCATCGCAGAGCGTTTCCCAGATTGCTACTCGTTCTGGTTCTCAAGCCGATTTGACGAAGTTGAAAGATAGCAAATCTTTATCTTCTCTTGGAGGCAAAGATTTAGTTGAACAGCTCAAGAAAGCTAAGGCTAAGGCTGCTGCTGTTGCTGCTTCTAATGAAGAAGCTGGCAGTAGCAATAGTGCTAGTGATGATGAAACACTTGAAGAACAAAAACTGCTAAAGAAAGGTGGCCTTGTCCAGGAAGAAGCTCGTTCAACCGGTTACGTCGATAGGGAAGTATATTTGATGTATCTTAGATCTATGGGAAGCCCTGCTTGGTGGGTTGTTCTAAGTTTTCTCTTTTTATTCCAGCCGTTTGTTGGCGTTCTTCAACTATGGTGGACTAGAGAATGGACTGAACATGGCTTCACCGAAGCTGTTTTGTCTTTGTTTACTACTGTGATGGAGAAGAATTATTCATCCGAATACGCCATATCTGCTATTGGTGGTGAACATGGTACTGTCTATTATATTACCATCTACGCTTTAATTGGTATTGTGTTGACTTTTGTGGCGATGATTAAAGATTTAACCATGTTCATGGGTGGATTACGTGCTTCTAGAACTCTTTTCCATGATTTCTTGGAATCGGTCTTAAAGGCTAGGGTGAGATTCTTTGATTCAACTCCTGTTGGTCGTCTTATGAACCGTTTCTCTAAAGACATGGAAGGTATTGACCAAGATTTGGCCCCTGTAATGGGTGGCACTGCAAGATGCTTTATTCAAGCTGTAGCTACCGCTATTGTTATCACCATGGTGACTCCCCAATTTGCGATTGCTGGTATATTTATTTTCGGTATCTACTGGATCATTGGTGTTCTTTACCTTGCCACCTCGCGAGAATTGAAGCGCCATGATGCTATTACTAAATCTCCAATTTACCAACAGTTTGGCGAAACTCTGGTTGGCGTTTCGACTATTCGTGCTTATGGAGATGAAAGACGATTTATTAGAGAGAACATGAAGAAAATTGATACTAATAATCGGCCATTCTTCTATATGTGGGTCAGTAACCGTTGGCTATCTTTCCGAGTAGATACTGCAGCTGCTTTTGTATCATTCTGTGCTTCTGCCTTTGTTTTGATGAATTTGGATAATCTAGATCCAGGTCTTGCTGGTCTGTCATTGTCCTATGCATTGAGTTTTAATGAAAATGTTTTGTGGATTGTTCGATTATACGCCATGCTTGAAATGAACATGAATTCTGTTGAGAGAATCCGAGAGTATATGAATGTTGATAGTGAAGCCCCTGCTATAACTGATGTCCGGCCTCCTGCTAATTGGCCTACCCATGGAGAAATCGAATTTGACAACTTGTCATTAAGATACGCTCCCGAGTTACCATTAGTTATTAAAAATGTTTCCTTTAAAATTGAAAAATTCAACAAGGTCGGTATTGTTGGTCGTACCGGTGCTGGTAAATCTACTATCATTACTGCTTTGTTCAGATTCCTTGAGGCTGATACGGGAAGTATCAAAATTGATGGATTAGATATTTCTACGCTGGGATTGTTTGACCTAAGACGGGCACTGGCTATTATTCCTCAGGACCCTACATTGTTTACAGGAACAATTAGATCCAACTTAGATCCTTTTAATGAATACCAGGATCAGCAAATATTTGAAGCTCTTCGAAGAGTTCATCTTATCTCTAAAGTTGCTGTACCTGGAGAAGTAATTGAGTTTGTTGAAGGTGAAAATGTCAACCAATTTCTAGATTTAGATTCACAAGTTGCTGAAGGTGGTGGAAATCTTTCCCAGGGTCAACGACAGCTCATGTGTTTGGCTCGATCCTTGTTAAAGGCTCCTAAGGTTCTGTTGTTGGACGAGGCCACTGCTTCGATTGATTACGACACTGATGCTAGAATTCAGAAGACTATCCGAGAAGAGTTTAAGGAAACCACTATTCTGACTATTGCGCATAGATTGAGATCGATTGTTGACTATGATAAGATTCTTGTCATGGATGCTGGTGAAGCAGTAGAATATGATACTCCTCAAGCATTATTATCGAAGGAGAGCACAGTATTTTATGGTATGTGCTCGAAGAGCGGTGAAATGGAAGCATTACAGAAGTTGGCACTGGAGGCTTCTAAGAAATGATGAAACCATTCAAAAAAAAAAAAAAACATCCCCTTTTGCATACATACATACATTTTGTCTTTTGTCTTTTGTCTTTTGTATTAATTTAGATTTAGATTTAGATTAGAAAACACACATTGATATACATATATAAATCCTTTGTTTTCATGGTATAATAAAATTATTTTTAATTATATGAAGGGAACGTCGTCGCTCTGCCTTGGACAAGACTGACAAAAAGTCCTGAAAAACTGAACATAAAGGCACTAGTCATAATATATTAAAATTTTCATAATTAATTATATAAAAAATTCATCCTTTTCACTACTTCAATCGATATTCATTTCATAGTCGTCTGGCTCCTCTCGTTCTCCTTCATCTGCTTCTTCATATTCAGGTTTCCGCTCCTGTTGCTCATCCTGCTCATCCTGCTCCATTTGTTCAACTTCACCTTCCGGTTCAGGAGGAGGAGTAGGCAGATGCCCGATAATATCGCTAACTAGACGGATATATCTGGGTGACAAATATCTTTTATTAAGGTTCAATCGATCACCGTAAGCTCTTTCCAAAATTAAAGCAGATACTGCTATTAAAATCTTGCCAGCAAGTTCACAAAGAAGATATTCAAGCTGTGATATTGAAAGTTGTTCCAAAGAGCTGCTCTTATTCCTCGTATCATGACTATATCCAACAGCCTTATCGACATCTGACTCTTTGCGTTCAAACACTCCGATACTATCGTCAGAGTTAACAACAGCTTGAGCGTAATAATCCTCTATCTGGAGGAAGAGCCGCATTATCTCTTTTCCAGATCTAACCGATATGAAGTCTGGCACAATCTTGAATAATCTGTCGTCAGCGTTACCTGCTAGCTCAGCATGTACTTTATATATTTTCATTGCAGTGATTAAATCCAGTAAGGTCAATTTGAGGAAAGCACGGGCGTCGTCTGGTAAATTATTTAGACCTGATACGCCACCCTCATCTTCTTGTTCATCAAAATCCCCAGACATATCTGATGAAAGCAAATCAACAGCCTTGATAATTGAAGTCAGAATCTGTGCATCTTCAGCTTGCCTTTCCTCCGTGGAAATTGATGCTGATAGAGACAACAAACCACTAATCTTCGATATAGCATAATGACGCAACGTATTTATAAGAAGTTGCAGAAATTGCAAACTACGCTGTTTTTCGTTTTCGTCATAATTATAATCCTCATCTCTATATTTAAGGGCCCATGAGGTAAGAGATGCCACTAGTTTTTCACGACCACCATCAGCAAGAGTTACAGGAGTTTCAAGGGCATCCTGAATATCTATTATATAGCCCAATCGTTCAAGTTTCGCAAGGGAATCGAAGATAGAAAATTTGTCAAACCCAGATTTACCCAATGCGTCACGAATATCAAAAGATAAATCATCTATTATATCAACCAACTTGCGTTTAACGTCATCAGCAAACGAGGATCCATTAGAACAACCCGCTTTAAAAAAAATGCCGGCCTCCTGCAAAATTTCTTGAGAAGAAGAAGTCTTGAAATATTTACTAACCTCAGTTACAAGGTCGATATAATTAGTTTCTTTATGTAATTTAACATATCCAAGTTCAAGGTCAATTAATGAGTTAAGTCGCAATATTTTAGCTATAGCGGCATCAGAATAAGAGTATTTTGCTAGTAACTCAGGAATAACAAAAATCAACTTTGAATTAAGGTCATCAATTGTGTGCTGCTTGTCAAATCCCTGAGGCTTTTGTCGCTTATTTGCCAACTTAGTTTCGGATAAATTGTTGATAGTAGACGATACACAGCCATACAAAATATCTAACAGAACCAACTGAAGTTCAATATCATCAACTGTACACGCGTCGATAAAGGTTTTAACATCGGCTGCAGGAACACCTTCAATTCTGGGTTCATCGAAGGATGAAAAGTCGAAAAGAAGTAGGTCTGAAAGGTCCTTCCAAGATAAATCTGTTTTAGCACTCCTGTAGGCATCAAATATAGTTGAAGCAGCAAGTGCCACACGCGAATGTAAGCCTTCGAAACGTCTGTTTGAGATGAAGATCGATGGCACCTGTATTTCTGATTCTTGGTCGCTGTCAGGTTCTTCCAGCAATTCTTGGAATTGACTGGCAATAACTTTAAAATCTATCCATGAATCATCAAAATCTGTGAGGTTTTCGGTAATCTGAGTCAGGTTATCATCATCAATATCTCCAACTTGTTCCAATACCAAGGCGGCCGATCGATTCACAAAGAAATTGGCGGCTTCTCGACGTACTCTAGAGTCACAATCAAAGATTAGTTTCCCAAGGACATTGACGTCTTCTTCTTCTTCTTCTAATAAATCCGAAGTAATCAAAAGAGACATTAATATTACAGCAGCCCTTCTAACACTATTATCAGAATCATGCAAGGCAATCTGTCTGAATCTTGAGATATATCTTCCAATAAAGGAATTGAAAGCGCCATGAATTTCAGGCTGCTTCTTAAACAATGAGATTAGAACTGTCAAAACCTGAAGACGAACACTTGATTGTTGGTCGGAGAGCCCCATTCCAAAGCATTTCAAAGAACTGGAGTTAACGAATTTCTCTGGAATATATTCAATCCATTTCCCCAAAAATCGAACGCAGTCAGTTCGAATACGAGGGTCAACATCCTTATACCTATTTGACCAAATAGACTCATGAACTGCTTTAATATATTCAGTCAATCTACTGATTTTCTGATGTTCTCCTTGGATAGTTTCAGTAAGTTCTTTAATGATAGAAGCCTTATTTTTGGCCTTCTTGGCATTCACTTGTTCCAACTCCTGCTGGGCTTTGTTAACCATATGTGCTCTAGTCTGATACAATTCACACAACTTCGTCATCATTACAAGAACAGCAATAGTAGCAGTATGCCGGAACGATCGCAAGTGAGAAGTGGATAGAGGTGAAAACCATCTTAGAATAGTATCAAAAACATTTCCATCATTAGAGTCATCATTACCATCATCGTAATCATCATAAAGAATGCCATCATTTGCAGCATTCTCCACCAATACTGAGAAAAACCCTTCGAAAGAAGTACGGAATTTACCATATTTACGAGAAACAACGGCATATTCTTGAGTAGCATGAGCGGCAGCTCGTTCTTCAATAGGACTTAAAGTTTCAGCAGCAGATTCAGTATGAATAACATCATGCGGTTCTACAGGAATTTCACAACCACAGCTTTTAAGAACGAAATTGATCAATTCCGAAATCGCAGAATGTGAGTCCTGCTTATATGATGAAATCCAGTCCAAAGATAAAGTATCTACAGAAGTTTCAGGGTCAATTATTGCTGTATAAAGGTTATTTTCCATGGGAGGAGGTGGTACAGCACGAGCAGCCGGTGTTTCGTAGCGAAGATCATTATCATTATCATTACCATTATCGCTGTTATCACTACTATCATCTATATTGTTAAAATTTTAGAACTTTTAAGTACCATGCAACATCACGTCTCTAACGGGGGATTTTAGTGGACCAGAACAGTAGTTTGACGAGTTCCCTCAAAATATACGGATCATGAAATAGGTGCTTTGCCCATTCCACAATCCCTTATAAGCAAGAGCACAACATTTCTAGTAACATACCATAGATAGTACGGGGTGCGACGATTCTACGGGTCGACTTACGCGACGGTTGTTTCGCCGTATTAGAGTTCGCAGGTGAACTGCTCATTCTCAGTGAATAAATGATAACCTATTCCAATTAGAGGAAATTGAAAAGTTGATAGGAAGAAATCGGATCGTTGACTTGGTAGCTATAATGAATTGATACTTGGTAGTTATAATGATCTGAAAAGGTTGATATCATGACACGCGTTCGAGTTGATGTTCGTTGCAAAGGGCCGGTTGATCGATCGATCGATATCGATAATTATAATTAATCATAATTAAGACGCGTCGAACGGCTAAATTAGTCTGCGCTGGTTTTATAAGCATGCGTTCTTCACTATAAGAAGTTACATTAACGTTACGGCCCAACAGACCGGCTGAGGTTAGCTCACAGTAGCTCGGCTTAGCCGTGGCTAGGATTCGTAGGTACCAATTTATTATAAGAAGTTACAGGGAAATCAGGAATGGGGGAGACTATTAATAGAATATTTTTCCACCCCTGATTAAGCAGAAACCCTCAGCTGGAGACTAACACTTATCTTGAGATTTTTCATATCTTCAATCAACAGTCAATAGTTGTAGTGATTAATAATATAAATAATTATATAGATATATGTGATAAGAGAAGTATATTTCGTATAATCAATCCTACAAGTAACTTTGATGACTAGGTTTTCCCGGCGAAATGAGGACTGCTTCTAGCTAGGGTTGTCTCGAGATCTAAATTATGGAGTAGTCCCCTTAGCGTTTTTTCATCTCCGATCTCAACTCTTTCTTCACCCACCCACGACTGATACAATGGTCGGTGGACTTGTTTTTACTCTATTCACCAAGGGTATTATCATCGAAAAGGGCAGATATTCAAGTCAGTTGCATCTGAGGGCAGGCAGAGACTACATTCCACAATGGTTTGATCATGAAACAGTATCACTATCCATATGTCGTTCTTACCGTAACATTTTGGCTTCTATAAACAACTTTTTTTTCCTTCAGTCTTCAATTAGCTCCTAGTAACCCCTATACGCAGGTTACGTTCATCTCTAGTAGGCATACGACCAGGTATGTGTTGATGTTGAACACGAGAATGAGTATCCTTTTCTTTTGATATAGAAGAAGATTCATTCAGAGCTGCTTTTTGGTCATCATAAGCTAAAACATCAGCTGTAGTTAGTCGGATAGCTGTTGGCGGTCTTCGTAACATTATGCAACAGATGAAGATAACGAACAACAAAGGATTGATAGATGGAATAAATAAAAAGAAAGTGACTATAACAAATGAGGATATGAAGCTCTCCAAAAAAACTTGAGAATACGAAAGTATTGAGGTGAAGAAGTTACTGGTGAGTAAGATCGGTGGTAGAAGGTAACTAAGGCCGGTTTCTCTAGTTATAACAAATGTTTAAAGTTATTGTCATATATGCACGGGTTTCGCAGAACATTCCAATTTACTATGGGCTAAAATTCGTTATTCTTGTATTGAGGGCTGAGGACATAAGACTTATGGACGGTAAAAAAGCACCGTCCTGAATACACTCACGTATGTGGGTTTTTGGTGCCTTCCCTCATTGGTATTATTGTAGAACGTCTTAATAGTGTATGCATGCTGATATAAGAATAAATATTTAAAGAAAAGACGTTAGTCCCCCACATTAAAGTCCAAGTTACCGTAATTTTTTTTTTTTTTTGACTCTTCCCGAATCACTGTTAATTCATTTCACTAGTTCAACTTCAATTGGCAGACTAATTTACAAGACAGAATCAAGTTAGTTGAATCCCATCGTGTCAGCTGAAATAATCTCGGGCCCTTTTGGAGTTCAAGGGCTGTGGCTGCAGAATTCGTGGGTCATTTCTTTATCGAGGGATAAGAAAGTTCTGCCGCTTCTGCGAAACCGGCCGTACACTCCACACGATATATCTGCCAGCTCTAGCAACTAACGGGACCTTCTTTTTTTTTTGGTAGTTGTCAACCTAAATGGTAGTTTTTACCAATAATCCTATAACGTTACTTACGGACTTTAACTAAAGCTTACTAATTTACTAGCTAACTAACAACTATCTAGCTAGCTAGTACTAGTATTTAGTAGTCACCCGGCTTAATTTCCTCACAGAACCGGAGTCTGCTATTACGGGCGATGAACAGAGGCAGGCCAGGCCGTTCGACATCAAGCTGTTGCAGAGACTATTTGGACCACTCTCAACGGACAGAGAAATATTACTTTAATGAGGTTTTTACCGCAAATTATGAAATTTCATATAATAATATATTATTTAAAACCGATTACTCTAAAAGATTCATTCTAAATTTTACCACTAGATATCGCTATCCCCACGATTTACTTTCTTTATATCATCTTCATTCCTATTTGTTTATTGAAGGGGAGGAGGGGTCATCATCATATTAGAACTTGCTTGAATCTTTGTCAACCCGATTTTGCATTATTTTTCAGCTGATTTTTTTTTCAAGTGAATGTCTTGATTTAAAAACAACATCAAGTAATTAAGTTAACTGATTGATTCATTCATTTATTGCTAAATTTGCTTTGAATCGAAACGAAACATATATTACTCTCAAGCGAATATTATCAACCCTTCAACTGGAAACAGTATTACTAATTTTGTATTGTCAACTGTAGATTGTTGACATTGTTGACTTTTAGTCAAATTCCTGTGGTCTGCCGTGGTAATCTGTATGATCCCTACGATCAATTCATTATATACGGAATTGTTTTCTTTCATTTCATTATTTATTAATACGCCATAAATATTCCAATCATGGAATCAATAAGACGTACTGACGACGAAGGTTTAGCTTCTTTTCCAAATCACAGCTCTGTGAATGACCATGTAGACCCTCCGGATGAAGATACATGTAGAATATGTCGAGGGGAAGCTACTGATGATGAGCCATTATATCATCCATGTAAATGTAGTGGTAGTATCAAATTCGTACATCAAGATTGGTAAGTGTTAGCGGTGGACTTTGGTGACATTCAGAACCGAATAAAGCAAGGAAGCGTCTAGGGTGTATGACTTGGCGGTCCGCTTTAGTCGGCATCTGTCGATAGAGTCTTATCAGCTCTGATTCGGAACGCAGTTTTTTTCAGTATTCTGATTCTAACAAATAGTCTTCTCGAATGGTTAAAGCATTCAAAGAAATCAGCAATATGCGAGCTCTGTAATACGCCGTACAAGTTTACTAAATGTGAGTATTTGGAATATAATATTATGGCCAAAACAAGCTCAGCTAAAGATATGGATCCGTTCTCAGAAGAGAGTGGTCTATTGGTTTTAGAACGGCCATGAAACTTTGTGAAGCAGTATTTATTTTCGTGCTAACTCCGTTACAAGTATACTCTCCTGATATGCCATCAGTTCTCCCAATGGCAATTGTGATTAGAACTATGGTTGGGGACTCAATAAAACTCATCGCTTTTGGGCTCAGGTTATCTCTGGTTCTCTTCCTTTGGGTGGTCCTATTACCTTTATTTTCCAGTCTGATCACAAGGACGTACACACATATTGCCGACTCAATACCTGATAATTACGAGGCGTTATTTTCACCTATGGCGATTATGCGATCATCATTCAATAGCTCTACCACCTCTTCGTTGGTAGTTTTACCTAAATTTCTAGACAATAAATGGCCCAATCCATCCATCAAGACAGCTGTTATGTTGGTGCTTGAAGGACAACTTCTCATAGGATTGCTCCTTTTTTTGGCATTTGTAGTTATGATTGTTCGAGAGTGGATCCTTCAGAATGATGCTTTCGTTCGGGACCTTCAACAAATACCAATGCCGGAACACAATAATTTTAACTTTAATAATGCTCGCAATGCTCGTGCTGGTGGAGCTGGTCGAGATTTTCGGGAGGCTTTAATCAATATGGACGTGGATGTGGAAGATTTACCACAGCTGGATGCCCATGTTGATGTTGATGCTGTTATAAGAGGTATAGAGAATCAGTTACAAAATGAACGAAGAGAGGCCATACGTCTCCGTTTTCTTCGAGATTTGCATTTGATTGATGATAACAACCAGCCTGCCGGAGGTGCAGATGTCGATCTTGCTCATGCTCCTGCTCCTGCTCCTGCTCCTGCTCCTGATCCTGCTCCTGATCCTGTCCCAGCCGGTGGTGCAGGTATGGGTGTCGCTCCTGCTGTCGCTCCTGCTGTCCCTGCTGCTGCTCCTGCTGCTATTCCTGCTGCTATTCCTGCTGCTGCCCCTCGTAATCGTATTGGTGAGTTTTTTCAAGAACCTGTAGTTGGTGCCAATGGAGCTGCTGAAGACGAGGAGCTTCCAATTGGTGAGTTTGATGGCTTTTTTGATATTATAGGTCTGAGAGGTCCTTTGGTCAATGCCATTGCTACATGCTCTGCTGCTACCGTTTTATCCGGCTGTGCTATGGCCATGCTATTTTTATTTCCATATTCAATGGGTAGAACCACTATGTTGGCTATATATTTGATGGGTAAATTGCTGCTGCCAATGACAAAATTTGTCATGACTGTAGGATACAATGGATTAATGGTTCTCGCTGATATGTCATTTGTTTATCCAATAGTTAAAACCGTTTGTGAGGTTTCCGGTATCCAGTCGCCAGAGTGGGCTACGAAAGTTGCTATAAATCTTCGGAGACAAGACTCAATGAGTATGGTCTCAAATGCTGTTAGAATTGCGGCTGGTGAGTTAAAATATGATTGTCCTCCGAATTTTCTGGTTGATATAAGTTTTGGGTTCCGGTTGGCAGCCACGTTGGTTGGTTATTTAGTCTTTAGTTGCTTTTTCCTTTTGCCATCCACCAAACGGCGACTTCTTAAGTCTCGCACTGGTCGGGATTTATTAAAAATCTTAAAAGAGGTTGGAGCTATTTTAAAGGTTATCATAGTTATTGGTATTGAGTTAGTTGTTTTCCCTATTTTTTGTGGATTACTATTGGATTTCTCATTGTTACCATTGTTCGAGTCAGCTTCTTTCTATGATCAGATTGTATTTGCTTCTCAGTTTCCTATTACAAGTACTATCTTACATTGGGCATTAGGAACCTGTTATATGTTCATATTTGCTATGTTTGTCTCATTGTGCCGTAAAATAATGAGACCGGGAGTTTTATATTTTGTAAGAGATCCTAATGACCCTAATTTCCATCCTGTAAAGGATGTACTTGACAGAGGTTTATTCTCGCAACTTGCTAAGATTGGCCTGTCGGCGATTATTTATGGGATATTAATTATCGCTTGTCTAGGTGGAGTGATCTATTCATTAAGATACTGGCTTAACGTTGACTTCCTCCCATTGTCTTTTGCTTCTACTACAAAGGAGCATCTTTTACTTATGATTCCCGGGTTGACTCTGTTCTTTTTATCATTACCGCTAATGATTCGCAATATACGGTCATTGAGCATTATGCGAATTATCTGGACTTACGCATTTGAATCTTCTTGTTCTATGTTGAGGTTGTCTTCGTTTATCTTAAATAAGCCTGTCCCTCAGGAACAAGGAACCATCTACTATGGAAGTGTTGTTGCTTGGTTTCTTTCAATCCAGCCTGATTATGCCCACCCTGTTACAGCCAATGATGTTTCGAATAATGGTAAATGGAATAAGTCATATTTTGTCCGAGATGGCGGGTTTGTTCGTGCCCCTGATACTGATAGTATTTCGTCCAAAAGGAAATTGAACTTGTTTATTTCTGTAACAAAGGATGACGAAAGACTTGATGGATTAGAGGGAATTCAGAACAATGAACTTGAAAATTATCATATTGTTTATCAGCCACCTCATTTCCGAATTAGAATTGCTATTCTTTTGTGCTGCATTTGGGCATATGGAGCTCTGGTTGTTTCAACTATTATTTTAGCACCTATTTATACAGGTCGTATTATCTCTCAATTATTACTTCCATCGAATTATTCGGACATGTGTGACGTTTTCCAATTCGTTATTGGATCAGCTCCATTCTTTGCTCTGTTTTATTCTATAGACAATTGGGACCGGTTCAAGGAATGGTTTAGCCGAGAGTTTAGCGATGGAGGTAATGCGCCATCATCACAATCTTCTTCTTCGTCGTCTCTGGCTGTTGCTAAATTTTTGCCAACTCTGGTCTACTGCGGAAAGATTGGGCTTCTCTTAACCGTTCTCGTCTGTATCCCAATAGCGTTAGGCTTGATTATTGACCTATATATTTCGCGGCCACTGTATCATATCATCTATACTGATGCTTCGTCATCGCTATATATATCGCTGACTAGCGACTTACTGTGTGGATGGTTTGAGCTTTTTGTTATTAGAGACCTTGTGAACAGACGCCCAAACTCTCGCCTTGCTCAAGACTATCGTACAATGATTCGAGATGGGTGGTTGCGGTATGATATATCTATTGCACTCAGAAAGTTTTTACTTCCTTTGGGACTATTTGTGGTTGTAGCCATTTTCAGTCCTCCAGGCGTATGTTGGGTGATAGCAAATCTTTTCTATAAGAATGCGTCGGCGGAATTTAAATCTCGCATGTACATATTTAGTTATCCTTTGGTGATGTTTTGGGTTTTGATTGAATTTACTATTTCAAGGCTAAAATCGGCATTTAAATTATGGATTGTTAAAGCCCGTGATGAAGTCTATCTTGTTGGACGGCAGTTAGAAAATTTAGAGTGAGCTGTGAGTGTGTAACAAAGAGGCTCTTTTGCATAGGAAGAACGAAACATATACATAAAATAAAAATAAAAATAAAAAAATAAAAATAAAAAAATAAAAAATAAAAAATAAACAGAAAAAAATCTTTCTTGGAAAGGTTAACTGCGTTTAGTCATTGACTGTGATTTTGCTACAGTAACGCTTCGATAAACAGTTAGTTACTGTTAACTGTAGTTTCGTGTGTTTTTGGAGCTCTTGGCTCGCTTTGCTCCCCTGCAACCTCCGGTTCGTCATAGGAAGTGGATGTTTTGCCTCTGGCGGCTGGGGCCACTAAGTTCTTGTTGTGTGAAAAGCTCATCATCCACCGGAGGCAAACGGGGTGAATGGAGTTTAGCGGGGTCTACCCAGCTCCCGGAGGTACCGCCGTAGAACGCCAACCTCTAGGACAATCCAAAACCAGAAGCGATCCAGAAAGCAATATACGTATAAGCAAAATAAATCACTGTAATATTAACACCATTTACGCAGAAAGTTCATCAAATGAGCTTTTCGCAGCTGTTGTCAGAACAGAATCTCGGCGGCGGCACTACGATAGCAGTAAGCATTTTTAACTAATTCATCAGCAATAAAATGACAATATTGAAGTAAAATAAAATTAGAAGAATCAGAAGTAGAAATAAACAATAATAGGCATAGGCAGCAATTTTATTCGAAATCGGCATCAATCTCTTGTCTTCACTAACACCACCACTTCTAGTACACGGTCGTGGTTTTTCCGATAGGGAATCTAGTTGTGGAAGCCCCGAATCTCCTTGCTCGCGCTAAGGCTGGTCTTTAATATATGTCTTTAGTTATGTATATCCATATATATCGTTAAATTACTCCTTCTAAATAGAATGACCTTTTTTCTGCTGAGCATTAATAGCCAGTTGAGTGAGCCTCTGGCTTTGTTCAGTAAACTTGTCCTTGAGGTCATCCAAATGGAAATTACCAGCTATATTCGCAACATTCATCACCGATCCAGAAAAAAGGTGCAGTAATGGAACAACCGTAAAATCAGCAACTCCAGTAAGAATCTTTATCAATTGCTCTACAGCACCACTTATGGTCTGTAAGACAGGTTCAAAGAGACTGCCAATGATTGGCAAACTCGAAAGCTCAGAAGCTAGGGACCCCAGACCACTGCCAACCAAACCAGTAAAATCATCCATTAGCCCATCCATACCAGTTATTAGATTTGTTATATCACCTATACCCGGAACACCATGTATGCTTTTAATGTCATTCATAATATCATCAAAATGCTCTTGGGTATTCATAAAGGAAGACATTAACTGCGCCATTACGTCAAGTTGTCTGGCTGCATGATCGGTATTCTTGTTATTGGAGCTAGCATTCAGAGCTGCTGCGGCAATTCTTCGCAATTTATAACCCATTTGCTTCAATCTTGTGAAGTATCCTTCTTGCTGATACTGATTTGCCAGATCAGACAACTTGTCAACTTTATCAGCAAGAGATCTAAGTTTACCAGTTACTTTAGAGTCAATATGAGTTGTAGGCAATGCCGACACAAGAACTTCAACGCCATTAACACTAGACTGAAACAAGGGACTGAGAATAGCACTAGTAATAGTTTTCGAATAAGTACCGGGCTTGTCCATTATAGATTTAACGTCCTTCTCACCATCGCGGTACTCTTTATCAAGTGAATCGATGAATTTTATAACTGCGTCAGTAGAAGGAGGTTGTGGTTCCGATTTCAGCTTAATAATATGATCATCAATTGCCTGTTGGATTTCAGTTATCTGGTCAGCAGCCTCGTTAATATTATTCGCAGATCTCCGGAAAAGATTGCTTCTGGACCTCCCACCAGATATGGCATCGATCTGTTCTCTCAGATTATTGAATTTTTCAACATATTGTTTAAACTTGGTCTTTGCAGCCAAATTCGAAACTTTAATAAGTGAGCCCGATAAAACATGCATGGCAGGTACGATTCCTAAATCAAGCACACCACCAACAACATTCCCTATAAGAACCTCAACACCATCAGTTAAAGATTGGAAGGTAGGCCCTAAAACAGCTTCTACAGCATCATTAGAAAGCCCTCCAGTAATTGGAGATAACATATTACCAACGGTTGCAATTAAATTATCAATTTGTCCATCCAGTCCAGTAATCAAACTTGTAACTGCAGCAGCGCCAGGACGCGCACCTTTAGATTTAATGTCATTGACGAATGAATCAATTCGTTGCCGAGCATTAACAATTCCAGCCACCGCTCCATCTACAATTGGATTGTGTTCATCTCTAGCGGCTAAATAGCCACCTTCTCTGCCACTTCCGTAGCGACCTCCTCCATAACCATTCTGGAGAGCGGGCGGAATTGGAGGATAATTGCCTTGGAAATAAACAGGTTTAGGTGCATGATAGTGGTGTGTCGGGGGTGGTCCAAACGCATCAGCTGTCATCGACAAAGCAATTATCGACACTATTAAAGACCGAATGATTCCTGAAAACATAACTGAATTTTTTTTCGAATTGTTCTGGGAAGATTAAAAAGACAAACCAAAAAACAAAAAAAAAAAAAGCTGTTGTTTCTTATTTTATATTTATAAGTTGTACCAGTCGTCTACAAATTTTGCTGCTCCAAATTTTTAATTTCTTAAAGTTCGCCCGAAAGTAGCAACCTAAGCGGGCAACGAGACAGAGAATAAAAGAATCTTTAAGATAATACGGGTTTACCGTGATTCATCTAAACTCTCATTCGCGAGGAGCATAATTTGGAATGATATATATTCCATTGAACTATTATTCCATGACTATATTTAAGGCCAGTGAAAAGGGAAGACAATCTTGATACCTGTTGCTCTCAACAAATCCCTGATTTCGGCTATGTGAATATCATAGTTTAAGTCAAAGTTAAAATTAAGCTCTGGAGTTTTAGTTCAGGCACTTTTTATTAAACTTGCGAGATCTCGTATCAAAGAGGTAGTGAGACAAAGAAGAAGCGAAAAATCAGCCGACAAAACCATAGAGAATATATGAAGTTTCTGTGTTCATTTGTCTAAATTTCATTGAAGTTTCTTGAAGCCACAACGTCTTGCCCTGATCCATTTGGAGGCCCACAATTGCAATTTAGACGCAATATAATTTAACATATTACTTTCGTTCACTTAATCGACTATCAGAAAACGAACGGAATATTGTTCACAAGTTTTGAGTTAATTGAATCGACGGAAACCTCGACGATGAAAAACTTGGCGAATGTGCCCGGTTCGATTGATTTATCATCATTTATTTTCTATGTAAGCTATAAGCCAACGACACCTAGCATAATCGTTTGTTCCTAATGAACCACAACAGTATATTTATAAATTTTTAAGAAGACTGTTACGATTACCAAAACAAAAACCCAGTGGGAAAAGGCTCGCCGAAATTAATTAATTAATTAATTAATGCCGATGATGTACCCGGTTAAGTAATTAAACTATGTAAGCAAACTAAATCCGTGTTACGTAATAGTTACATAAGCGAAGTATCTAAATATTTCATCTTCCACTCACGAAAGAAACCGAGTTTTCCG
Source organism: Sugiyamaella castrensis (assembly GCA_030583505.1). Classification (NCBI taxonomy): domain Eukaryota; kingdom Fungi; phylum Ascomycota; class Dipodascomycetes; order Dipodascales; family Trichomonascaceae; genus Sugiyamaella; species Sugiyamaella castrensis. The sequence goes on along the minus strand of JAJMIF010000015.1, from coordinate 57,888 downwards.
TCCAGGCTCAGTAGGGGGGTACAATCTTCGATTTACAGAATGTCAAAACAAGTACAACAGGTTCCCCAGAGAACAGGGGTTCTTTTGGGTATGTGGAAAAAATAATTTTTGTGTTCAATTGAATTTCAGTTGGCTAACTTATCTTTTAGATCGTATAGATAGTGCTACAGACCGACTCGTGTCCAAGTTCTCCGAGTTAGTCAATCTAGCTGGAGTATGTTGTTGAGTAAAAAGAATTATGAAGATATTTTAGAGCCTAACAGAAATAGAATTCGGGTAGTGATCGAGGTACAATCGCAGGGGAGAGCTTTCAGATAGAAGCTAACGCAACAACAATTGTAAGTTTAGATCAGTTACGAGTATTGTGGTCTTAGGGAGAGAGAGCATCAGTCCTGAGCAGATTGCCTCCGTCTAGGCTCCTACAGTCAGTGACTGCTTTGATATCTTGAATGCTGCTAGGCCGGATATAGAAGTAGTCTGAAACATGATCTCTCACCATCTCTAGATCGTTTAATAGATGTTTTTCATGGTGATATAGATTTCCTTAGTCCATTCTAATAGACCGGAGAACGGTTTACTAACATTAAGGTTCGAGCTGCGGAGGATCTACTATTTGTTACAAGAAGTCTCAAAGAGGCATGGATTTTGGGTCAAATCAAACCCATTTCTTCAATTGATGATGATGTCAGTGAAGAGCAGTTGGCTGCCACACGAGATAAGGCCAATAAATTAGTAGAAGCAATACTTGATCAATCTCATGAGTAATTAAATGATAACTATCTATTATGCTGGACGTCACATGCCTCAATGGGTAGACAAACAATCAGTGCCAGACCTTGCCCGGTTCGCTGTTTATTGTCTATCCCCGATAGGAAATCTGTGAAATTTATAGGATATTATTATCATTACTTTATGAACAGAACAATTTCCAACTCCAGAAACAAAGACAGAAACAAAAAAAAATTTTAAAAATAATTAATACTAATACAAGGAACAACAAAAAAAATAAATAGCAAGCAGTCGACAAATTAATTCCCTCTTTAAACATTTTGTCTTTCATTAGACTCCATACTGCGGAGGAGCATGTCTTTCATTATACAATGGTAAATCCCATCTGTTATGATCTTTATCAATATTAGTCCAGACGGAATCGTGTTGCCGTTGTTGCTTTTCAACTACAGCCCGAAAATCCAGTTTCATAGGATATGGCTCAAGGATTGTTGGAAATGACTCATCATATGCTGCTTGTGGTGAAGAACAACTTGATTCAGGAGTTATTTTAGTTGACTTCAATACGGGGGTGGATGGCAGAGATATTGTCGGTGAAGAAAGTAAGGGTGGTGATGGCGATGGTGACAATATTATAGGGTGATTATCTCCAGACCTGTAGGTAGTCTCCGTAGGATTATTAATTATTGTCGGATTATTATTAATCTTTGTAAGTTTGATAGTTCGCTTTTTTGGACGAACGTCTTTATACATCTTGGCCGATGGATTTTCTTGACATTGTACTAGTTTACTTATCTCCTTTAAAGGTGATGTTGAATTCAAATTATTTATCTGATGCTGAAGATTGCGATTATGAATATGATGATGGTGATGATGATGGTGATGATGATGATGATGATCGACATTTGCTTCTTCGGCTGCTTCTTGCTCCTCCATATTCTTCTCAAATTCTGATAAAGTTGATCGAGTTACACAGTTGGAAAAATTCGGTGTTACACTAAGACTTAAAGTAGAATGACTGACATCAAGTTCATGTAATCCATTAATAGTAGCTTCGGAACCTTTATATGAATTATCAGAAGGAAGGAATAATTCTCCAAATTGAGGAGGATTATCATTTCCCGTCAATATATGAGAATGAGGAGCATGTTGAAGATGCGCCATTAAATCTTTTATATCAGTAAAGGATGATCCTGATGGTGACGAAGATTGAGCTATCCATTCTTGACTTACTTGATAAAGAACTTCAGGAATATCATCTCGAAATGATTCTCTTAATCGGGCTTCAATTTCTTGTTGAATAAATGTATCAATTCCTGGTACAAAATCAAAAGTGGAGCTGACTTTTACTGACTGTAAAGGATCATTTTGAAATACCAAAGTTAATCCACGTGCTTTTGAGAATACTATTATAACAATAGCTGATAGTTTGATGTCAGAAATGAAAATACGTAATGGTAATTCTAATGGAGTTGAAGCAGCAAGTATTTTTGGGAATGCAGAATTTAATTTTTGGGATCCTTGTTGACATATTAAAGTTAATGGATTTGCTTGGACTTTGGTTTGTATAGCAAGAGAAGCATCTCCTGAATAATCTAATTTGAAGATACCTCTAAATTTATCTTCTGCAAGGTCACCAATTTCGAGTATTTCAACTTGTGGAGGTAAATTACCTAGATCCAATTTATCAACGGTCATATCACCAACTATGACTTCAGGTTTGATACCTTTATTCATAGCTAATTTAAAGACTTCGGTGGCTTTTTCCAGGAGGGAATCCTGGTTAAAAAAAGACCAGTTGAATTTGAATGACATGACTAACGATTCACACTTGTCGTTAACCCTTCACTCGTATATTATTGAGAGACTGTCCTTGGCTCTTTAAAACCGTACTTTTATGATTCAATCGGTCCAGTTAACTCTTTAAAGATGTCTGCAAAGTCCTGTAATCAAAATGCCTACTATAAAACTGTCTTCAATCAACCTCTTGAACTGCGGTGATAACGGATGTGAAGCTGACATATAACATATAACGGATGGATATTCTTAATGCATATTTCGACTTTTCCTAGTTCCTTTTATTTATTTAGATCATTTAAATAATTTATTCCTCCACTTATATATACTTCGAAAGAAAAGAATTTACTGTTGAAAAATGAAATTCAACAAAGTTCCTCAAAATTATATATGTGAATATCCTTTATATATAGTTTGGTATCAATCTACTTCCGGAACGATCTATGTTCATCCGATCCCCAAAAAAGCACAGCCGCTTAATAAAGGGCGGTTCTGCCACAGGAGCTTTCTCCGCAGTTGATAGCATGTGAACAGGTTTATGTACAGAACAGGAACAACCTCATCTTGTTGTGCTGTGAGGCTCTGCTTTGTTGCTTTGACCTGTTAACGCTGCTGGCAGCTGACACATGGGGGTACGTACATCCCAACAAGCTGAGAACGTGTTAAGGTTAGGTTTAATGGATTAAATTGTATAAAATCGACGATAAAGCTTCGAAGATCAAAAAATAGATTCCGTTTCTCATAAAGGAAATAATAATCGATCCTCCCTTCGCCTTCATGAGAGGCGTATGCGGCTTGATTTTAAGTTAAAGTGTTGAATTGGTGCTAACTTAATTTGTTAAATTAAGGACAAGCACCCGAGAACTGGTGGTCATTGAACTATGGGATTAAATAAGGCGGGAGCTAATGATCCGGGGAAGGAATTCCGGCGTATGTAACGCGTAACGTCCAGGATGATCGCTCATCGCTGAACTGACTGTGTACCGGGTGAACCTCAAGGTTCTGATATTCGAAACCCAGGTCCCTATTTCTGGTAGCACCCGAAATAGAAGAGATTTAATCTCTTGACAGCAGCCGGAGCCAAGGTTTGGCCCTTTGGGCCCTCGCTCTGTGATGGTTGACCAGAAGAATAACGTTACTGGGCTCATATCCCAACGGAGATGAGAGACAGAATCTCTCTAATAGCTAGAGTCAGAGCCGGTCAAATTTAATATTAAGATTACGTAAACAAATAATAGGGTTTGCGAGGCTTGTGGGGCTTGTGGGGCGGAAGCGGCTTAGTATATAGTAAGTACAGAGAGGAGCATTGTGCGGTGCAACCGCTGGCCTACCGCAATTATGATAAATAAGAGTCTATAATGTCCTCTGGCCCGAGCCCCGCCCTTGCTCTCACTGCTCAAGTGTTATCTTAATATCAGATATCTCGTCCTAGTTAATATACAGTACTTACTTACTTAAACTGATGTAGCTGTTCATACTGTACTGTACTATTCCAGGGCACCTTCTCTACCCGTGCTCGCGCAAGCTTAGCTTTAATTTTTATCTAGCGCGGCTGCACGCGTTGCTGTGCTTGCACTGATTTTAGCCCTGGTTTTTTTTACAGGCTTATCACTTCCACGCTTTGACTGACTGATATCTTCAGCCGGACATGTTTTCAAAGTTAACTTCACCACTTGAACCTCCACATAGACGCGTCGTCGCTTTTTGATTGTCATAACGGGTCTATATTGATCTAAAGCCAAGAAACAATTCTTGCTGACATCTGAAATTGAAATCACGGCATGATAGATCGAGAGAAGATATACCGAAGCTATATATTATTATATTCTGAAATTCATTAATTATTTAGGGGGGATTTTGTTTTTTTGGGTGGGTTTTTCATAAGAGATATTGTTGTTATATATCGAAGTAGAATTTGGTTCGTATCGAATCCATAATAATGCCTAGAATGCCATCAGAACAAGACGGTGGTCTTCAAAGTGCAGTTCGGCGACGAACGAAAATGTTGTCATCGTCGACAATATCTACAGCAAATGGATCTTCTAATGGTTCGGTTATTCCTACTTCCACTAATGGCAAAAAATCAGCTACTAGAAGAAGGACACGAGTTTCCATGGTAAATGAAGAAGATGAAGGTTTTGTTTTTAAAAGAAAGAAACCAAGACAAGCGGTGACAACAATGGCGACTGCAGAAAATGTTACACAACCTATTTCACGAAATGGAAGAAGCACACGAGAGGAGCAACAACTTCCAGAACCACAACAATCACGGCAACCACATCAATTAACTAAGACGGATTCACAAGAAATATTAAAGGTTAATTCTTCCGGAAAACAACCTGGTGAGGACTCAAGTAAGCGAGAACCATTAGTCGCAAATTCAGGACGCCCATTGGATTCACGGAGGAGGCCACCGAACGAAGAGCCAAGAAATCGTTCACCAAACAAGGATTCAGGGAGGAGGCCACCAAGCGAAGAGTCAAGAAGCCGATCGGATTCAAGGACGGAGCCACCAAATAAGACTTCAAAAAGCCGGCAACCAACCGACGTTTCCGGATTCGGGCCATCAAGTAAAGATTTCAAAAGCCTACTATCAGGCAAGGATTCATCCCTTAATACGAACACTTTAACTAATGAATTTAATGATAACATGAATATTACTACGAATACTATGAATATGAATACGAGTAACAATAATAATGATAATAACAATAACAATAATAATAATAATGATAACGATAATGATAATAATAACCAACACAATCACATATCCACCGCGACTAATGATAATCTCCATTCCAATGATTCTCTCGATCACACTACCACTCAAGTTGCATTAAACGACGAAGAAACCCCTGTGATACGTCGTAATCAGAAGTTACGAAATCAATCTGGTAAAAGACGAAGTAGTCTAAGTAACAGAGGTAAACGATTAACTAATATCGGTAACGGTTTTGTAGCTGAGCCTCATTCCGAAGTTAATCCAGTCGATTTCTATAAACATTTGGAAGAAAATAGCTCCGATAGTCAAAAACTAAAACAATTGCTTGTATGGAGTTTCAAGCGGAATCTGGAAATACATGGTGAAGAGCTTAAAAGAAAACGAGATCAATCCAATAAACCAACCTCTGAAGAATTAACCGCTTTGACAATTGCTCGTCATATTGAAGAGGAGATATTACAGAATTTCAGTCAAGGAAAAATTTCTATCGATTTGAATTCTGAGCCAGAAAGTTCTCAGCATAATATTTCTTCTTCTTCTTCTTCTTCTTCTTCTTCTTCTTCTTCGAGGAAATTACCAAATGCTCTTAATATTACTGCTAAAAATAATCTTGAAGCATTCCAGAAGAGGCTTGTTGAATTGCAACTTGAAAAACAAGCGCTAATCAAAAATTTTGAGGCATTAAATCATAGTTCAATCTCTCTAAATAATTTCGAAGAAACATTCCAGACCAAATTTATAAATCAAATGGTAGATTCCTCTATACGCCATTTGGCTTTAGAAAAAATTAATCAAAATAGTGATAGGCTAAGTTCAATTCGAGATAATCTACCCAATCTTGAAATAGCCGTAGCACGATTAAGAGATGGTATTCATAAAATTGGATCAATAACAAAAGCGTCGTTAATGTTCGTTGACAGAAATATGGAGGAATTATCACTGGCTGTGTCAACCTTGTCTGGTCAGACCACAACTTCTGCACCCATTGACAATAGTAGTCCTGCTGCTAATTATGTTGCTGAACTGCCTACAGAGGATGTTTTGCGAGCATTATCCAGACTTGATTATTGAGGAAAAATATGAAATGAAATGAATTAATGGAATTGTTCTCCCAAACTGCCTAAGTAATGATCCATTCAGACGAGCGATGACCAGGGGTGGATAGACTCTAATGAGCCTGGCAGGGGGGCCTCCTCAGCTAGTGGAGAGTTGAACATGGATGGGCCAGGACTGAACGCCTCTCTTGATGGCCTCCGCATCTTGACTTCATTGCCTTGATTTATTTGGTTAACCGGCTGTATATTGCGCTTAGACTCCGACAGATAAACCTTCGCTTGGTTTTGTGGTTTCCATGTCTTAATACTACAGTGAACGTAAACGCCTGCGCCGCTATTGGACAGCAAGCAGGCAGTGATACACCGGAGGCAGGTTGGCAAACGGCTACCTTATTTGTATATTATGTGTATAATTATTATGAATAATTGTATTTTTTATTTTATAATCATTGGAAATTATCGTTAAGCTATATCTGAATCATTCTTAATCATAAATACTTTTTGGCCAATAACCGAACCTTTTGATCAAAAATTGGATTTGTAATTGGTTGATTGACAAAATAAAATGGGGATAATAGCGTCTTTACGTATAGGTCGTAAATATCATTAAAAAACTGGCGAATGGATTCTTCGTTTTTCGTCTCATGAAGCAAAAGCATTTTTATATCTAACATGTTAGATATTGTTCTTCATGAATCGACGTAAAGTCGTTATACCCACATCCAGCACCTTCTTAAAAGTGACTGCTTCATAAATATAGATCCGAAAGACAATAGTGACGGAGAGCTGATCCAGGGGTAATATCCTGTATACTTACTTCCTCCAGTGACAAAAGCAGATATCATATAACTGTAAAAGTTATCAACAGTTTTAAGATACAAGGTGTTTGTGGTCCATTGGACATCCTCTACTATATCAAGAGCGCTATGAAGAATAAACGGGTTAAGCTCTTTAAGCTCCTGAGGGAACTAATCTGTTAGAAAGAATCGGCTCGACGCTATTAAATCTCGGTTGTCCCATATCTCCATATATCCCGTAACTCGTTGAGGTCTCTCCTATAAAATCTCCGTATTTCGCAAGGCACTGTTCGTTAAAATCTGATTGCTTCTCTCATTCATATATGGGTTTTCTCATGAACATTGCCTGGGTCAAATTTACGTTTCACGAGAATTACACCCAATGCACAAATATCTTCCAAACCAAGGGCCACACACCTCCTGCTATCATTGTGCAGATAGTACTAGCCAGTGAATGAGAAAAGCAAGGAATAGATTTGGTGCCTAGTTCCAAAGGTAAAGATTGGTAAAGATTGCCTCTGGCAACGATGTCTGATATGCTCATGGAAACCATATTTGGCGCGACAACACACAGTGTCAACCATTATATTGTGAAGATCTGGGGAATCGCACTATTAGCCGGAGGTAACGCAACTTAAAAATCCTGCGAAATAGGACCCGGTGAGACCGGACAACAAGGGGCATCAACTTGACCTACCCTTGAGATACCATCACCACCTTGCCGATGAGTGCCAAATTCTAATTCGTATATCGGGCAATCTTTGGTACCTATAATTGCCAGATAGTATGACATTATGGCATTATTGGGCAATAAATCCACAATTGATATAGATCAAAATTCATATGTGTGTGTGGTGAACTGCTGGCTGGCTGGCGCCTGCAGCTGGCCAAATATTTGTTTATCAGGTGATATACATCCTTTTATGGGATATATGTTTTTATGTTTCTGGTGATGCGATGACGATCTTCGATAAATCCAGGGGTTAACAAAGGCTTGTGATCAGAGCGCAGGGTGTGAAATATATGGAAGCTATGGAGCGATCGCGGCAAGTGAGGCTCGAATCAGCTACGACGAACAGATCAACGAGATCATACTTGTTCTCCTGGCGAGAATAGTTCTTCCGTTTTCAAAGCCAGATTGTTTTTCTCATTGAGACTTAGATGTATTGGGCTTAGCTTCGCAAGTGATCTGTCAGTTATAGAGCTGAACCAGGAAAGTGTGAACATATTTGATAACGATTAACAATCGTCTACTGCTGATTCGTCGAATCTTGAGGTAAATAAACAATGAGAGCTAAATCGACAAGGGTATGATCAGAAATGGTTAGTAATGTAATTCAAGCAAGTTAGCTAAATCCGTCCGATGGCGCTAACATGAGAGACCAGCTCATTTGTTATCAGTTAGCTCTGTTCTATTAAAAGAATGATGTATTATTATTTCAATTAGGAAGTCGGTTCAAACGATCATGAAAGATAATATTATAGCGACATTAAAAAAAAAGTGGACTGGGCAGTCCTAGCCGCCGGAGCAAGAATTGAACTGAAAGAAATCACGCTTCTCGGTTCCCAATAATTAATTAACAGCCCAGACACTCTGCCTCCGCCGAAACACTTGGCCCTACGGCTCAGAAGCTTCCTATCTGATAGTCACTGGCTCTTGTTTCGCTCAAGAGACACCTGCATCTACTAGATTTGAGTTTTTCTTAGCGTGATGCTTAGACTAAGTCTGAGAACAAACAAAGACAGGATTACAGTATGAGCGGTATGCTAAAATTAGCAGAAGTGGGAGTGTGCTACTATAGAATATTATTATTTATTAAATCTACTTCGATCCTCACCCTCCAAAGAATAGGTTGGACACAGGATTGCTTACGTAATTTCAATAGATTCCAGCCCTGAATTCATCACCACTTAAGGGCGCTGGGAAAACCTATAACAGCTAAGGCAACCAAAACCGCCCCTCCACGATTGAAGGTTGTATGTACGCGGTAGACGGCCGGCCGGTAACATTAAAGCGGCTGGTCCTAGTCCTGAGAATTATCAGAGCATATAATTTAACGTTATGCAGCAGCAACTTGGAGTACTGTACTTCTTCTCCGTGAACAAAAGGCCGAAATGATTCAAATGTAAGAAGGAAGACATACCAATTTGTGAAACTAATTATTAGCTCCGAATACGTTTGAACAGGTACCTCTCTCTATGCTCCAAGGTTTCGATTTTGCCTCCCTGTATTGACTCAATCTCTCTCCTGGTCTCAGAAGAATAACATCAAGGCAACAGAGAGCTAATGCGAAATGGTAATGGGAAGAGTAGCCGCTAAACTCTAGATATCCTCTTCTTCCTCCAAAAAAAAAAGTAAGACAGTGGGGGGTGTCTCTAGTTTGTTTACTCAACAGCAGCTGGCTGGTGCTGTGGTGGAGGGGCTGGAGACTACCATTAGTACCATATATGAAAGATGGTGGGGCCGGCGGTCAAAGCCAGCTGTTCGTCACACGTGAGTCGATATAATTATGTAACGTACATGAATAACTTGTTAATGACGTACTAAAAAATAACTGAACATGCTACGCTGAATTCACTAAGGATGGACGACTGAGAACACGGAACATCGAGAGTAAACAGGCAGACAGACCTATATCATATCGGTCAGTCCAATTCAGTCGCCTCTATCGCCACAGGAGGAACAAACAAATTGAGAAGAGAAACAACGAAGGCGGCAAAGAGTAACAGGGTCTGGGTGGGGCAGGGGGAAGGGGTCAGCTGCCGGACACCGACGAATGAAAACCAAGTTAGGACTAGGACAACACTCTGAGTTCAGCATGTGCATACAGAGCCTGAGCCGCCTAATAATTTACAGTAGCTAGGAAGGTTAAGACCTATGTATGAAACCTTAGTGGGGGGATCTACTCTGAATCTCTGATTATTTATTTGAATCATTTTGCTCTCTTTGAGACTGTGAAACTGCATGGTACTATGTAAAGAACTGTTTTCTTTTGGGCGTTATTTATTGGTGAAGTTTCCAAAACGGCCAACGAATCCAAGATAAGCTGAGAAGGGCATGGTGTCCTTTGAGATGAAACGTCTTAAATATAAATATATAAGTCATATTTTCCTTGATCACACGCTACTGGTTTCAACACCAATAAGATAGAGCTGAAAGTTGCCAAGGATCCAGATTCCTAACCCTAAAATTGGGATTCTGAAATGCAGTTCTTAAAGATTTGCTGGATCCTCGTAAAACAATACGCGCTAAAAGAGGGATCCTGCTCAACATTTTGGGACAAAAATGCTTATAAAGATATTAGGTACCCGAAGAGACTGTACAGTAGATCCTATATGTATTATTATTGTAAGGTTAACGTTAAGTTAACTGTTGTGTACAACACATATGTTTGCTACATATAGCCTTTATATAATTCTTATTATAAACAATTATTTTAGACACGAAAATTGTAAAATACAGAACTAGGGCTGTACAATATTGGGATTGTGTCTGAAATCTCCATCCAATCCTAGTTTGTAACAAAGTTCGAACATGTTACCGGTTATAAGGCGCGCCGCTGACAAACTTCTGACAAATCCAGCTTCGGGCCGAGAGTTCCTCATGCAAAACGAAACATACACTAGGGGAAAAAAAAATACTGTTAAGATAAAAAAAACAACAATAAAAAAAACTAAGTTAAGATAACAAGTAAGTGGTCGCGAAGTGTCATGACTATTTGTCTTTCTTGGCAATTGATTCAGGGATCGTTTAGTCACCATTTTGTTTTTATTTTTTTTCTGGAAAAAAGCAAAGATGCTAAGTTACCCCACTTCACCTTAAATGGTCATATGTGCGGCGTTGACGGTGCACATGTTTAGTTTTGTTATATGATTGACCGAAAAAAAAATATGCGATACATGTCTCAATTCTATTGTGGGTACTTACTGTAGTAAATTAACTTTGGTATCTGTTAGTACAAATTAGTTGAAGTTAACTAACTACAGAACTGTTAACATGCGCAAATTATGTGCACGCTATTAAAAAGTACAGTACAGCACGTAACGTTACTAGTTATAACGTTAACATTAGCAGTCGCTCAATGACCTGACCTGGTTGACCATACATGTAAAGAAAATGATGATTAAGATGATACAATTAACAGTAACTAACTAGTGATGTTTTTTGCTGTACCGCCTGTAATATATTTAATATATGTACTCATAGAGTTTGTGAAGAGCCGCCTACCATATTTTGATAGTAGGGACAATTTTAGCTAGGTCTTAACTTTAAACGTATGCATCCTGTAGTACTTATATATATAAACACCCTAATGCTAAAAATTTGAACCATAACGTAGATTGTTTTGAAATTTTGAACAACTTCAATTGGCTTATCTCTCACCCATCATCCTCACAACTCATACAATAATGGCTGACTGAAGTTCATCAAAAGAAAAAGAATACAATTGATATATACATAGATATATAGACTTGGAATGACTACAACATCATCACAACAAATACAATATAATGATAGTCAGAATAAGAATGATAACCTCTTCGGCGAGGAAGGATTCAATGGCAATAATATGGCAACAAAGATTTTATCAGATGCCTCATCCATAGCAACTTCTGGATCACCATCGATAAACCAACCATTGTCTTTATTTCCATCTTTATCTGTAAGTTCAACGATGTCATCATCATCGTTAATGAGTATATCCTCACCATTATCAACATCATCATCATCAATTGATAGATCGCAACCAACATTGTCATTCCCCCACTCAAGATCGTCACCAACTGTACCGCCATCACCACCCTCACCAACATTATCTTCGTTTACAAAAAAACCTCACTCACCACTTTCACCACCTCCTTCTCCTAAACTTAATACTAGTCCTAATCATGCTAAACCTAATCCTAGTCTGTCGGATTCCGTCGCCGATTTTAGTATGGTTCATCCCTCTAAATCTAATCTCTATGAAGAATATGACCGTAGATTTATTGCCTCTAATGATCACACCCAAACCCCGCATATTGGTTACGTAATGCACAATAACTGCGCCTCATCCCAAACTAGAAGTCCCAATGATGAGCGTGGTTCTCTTGGTAGATCCCAAATAGACTTAACAGGCACTAATCGTCCCCAGCACATGCAGCCATTTCACGCCAATAGTTCCGTCATAGCGGCTGCGGCACATGTTATTCTAAGTCATCATCATCATTATCATCCTTTTCATCATAGTCGGAACGACAGTTCGAATAGTAATAATAGTAGTAAAGTTGATAACGATAAGGGAGATTGTGAAATTAATACTAATGATGATAATGTTACAAAATCACTGATAGATGGGGTTACTATTAACAGTCATATTGCTGTAAAGTTCCGAAGGCAAAAAACCGCTGGCACTACGGTGCAAAGTCCTGAAGACTCTAATAAGGAAGAAACAGATCAAAAGGATAAGGATCAAAAGGATAAAGATCAGAAGGCTAAAGAGGATCAAAAAGATAAGGAGCAAAAGAATAAGCATCCAAGGGAGAACAACCAGAAGGATAACGATAAGAAAGGTAATAAAAGTCATACAACTAATTCTACTAATACAAATAATCATCATCTTCTTCAAAAAACAATGACAAGTCTTGCTAAAGGTGGGTTCTTATTATCATCGCGGCCTAATCGGTCCTCAACAACACAACCAAGAAATAGTGGACCTGGCCTTTTATTTCCAGAAGAATCTGAACATCATTCTTCTTCATCTTCAACAGCTGGGCCTTCACCTAGGTTAATAAATACTGCTATCGCGAATGGAAAAGGAGATAGACTATCATCAGAGATATTCCCAAGTCAATCCTCTACGCCAAGTGAAACCTCAATAGCATATTCAAATTTGACTGGGTCTACAGTTAATAATAATGATACTCATAATACTAATTCTAGTAATGTCAACAGTCCGACTGCAGCTGAAAGATCCAAAGATGCTGCTAGAATGGCTGCCCTGGTTATGAACTTGCGTTACGCTGATGACAGTTCCCGAATCGTTGATTATCGTGGTCCATCAATGCTACCACATCAAGTTAATGCTTACCCAACTTCTGATTCTAGCTCTGGTGGAGGAGGAATCCCTTCACCCACTAGTCCTATTCCTTCAAATGCTGTTTTAACAGGAGGAGTAAATGTTGACTACTCTCCTAGATCTCCTAGTAGTGGTGGTGCTGGTGGTGGCGGAGGTAGTGGAGGTGCTACAAGACTTAGTATTGATTCAGGGAGGAATTCTGTAGGAGGAATGCTTTCGCCATCACCTAATCCTATACATGTTTCTGCAACGACAAGAGCCCGTGCTATTCGAGCAAAGGCAAAATTAGAGTTACAATATGATATGATTGGTGAATATCAGACGCCGAAAAGAAGACTAGCGGCTCAAAGTACTATGGCAAAAACTGGTGGTAGTAGTATTCATCCAACAGGAGAAGATAAGGACAAAGTTGAGGATATTTCTAGTGATGAAGACGACGAAGAAAAAGAAAAACCTTTAGGAATTATTCTTAAAGAACAAACAACCTACAACCCTTTACAAGTGATACGGAATCGAGCAGCCAAAAAACAACAAGGACATGCCTATACAGGTTATATTACGAACAAGGCATGGAATTTCCATTGGAATATTGATGTTTCTGAGCTTGTTAGTGATTATGCATGGCGCGCTAGGTATCAACATTTAATGAGAGATCGGAAAGGAAGACTATTATATCCGGATAGATCTTCTGATTCTTATAACAATGATGGTCATAGTCATCATCATAGCCATCGTCATAGACGTCAAAATTCTGAAGCCTCAGGTACAACAGATTTTTTATTAGCCAACTCTGCTGGTGGAACACCATTACAATACTATAAATCTCATAGTACTGGTGATGATCTTATTCAACGTATCAAATCAAAATTAAGTTCTAAACCAAACTCCGGAGGTAATTCTAATGATAACTCCGATAGTAGTTGGTCGAGGTCTGATTTAAGTGATTTGGACGATAGTGGTGTTATTCGGCCATATAAAGGTGATAAGCAGAATCACTCTTCATCTCGTCGTAGTTCCGTATCTTCAAGTCGTAAGGTGCCTTTTGAAAGTGTTAAAGGAAGACATTCCAGTTCTGTTTCTTCAGCTCAGAGAAAGCTTTCTTTAGTGGTTCCACCATCTATTCTAGATGATAGTGTCGATGGAGATGTTTTTGTTGGTTCTTTGGCTCCTAGTAAAAAGGGATCCTCAAGTCCTGAATCTATTGGTATTGGTGTATCTGCATCGGATTCAGATCTGTTAAAAACAAGTGGAACATTGGTGAAGCGTATACCAGAACAAGAGAATTCACAAGAGCAACAGAATATGGAGAGACTATTATATTATTCCAATGAACTTAAGTATTTAGATCTGGTTTTCCAACTGAGCTACCTCCAAGTCTCGCAGAAGCCTTTTATCTATATGGAAAAGCTTAAAAATGATACTTCAAAGGATATGTCGTCCGAAATGTTAACATTATCAAATCAATTTGAAAGTAGTCTAATTCCCGCTGAACGTAGATTTCTTAACGATGCGGAACAAGAAATGAGGAAACTGCAATTTGATTTAACTCAAGAGCATGCCAGCCGTCTGGATTCTATTTGCTTTGATTCAGATCGTATTCTCAACGAAGTCAATACTTCTCTCAGTCTGGAGATTCGTAAAGTTTGTGAACGACTCGAAAGATTAGAGGGTGACACTCCAACATTACAGTGGGTTTGGAAACTGGGATATATCCTTTTGGAGTGGGCATTAGTTGGTTTAATGTGGATTGCTTGGGGTGTAGTATCTGCTGTCAGCCAACTTCGATGGTTGGTTATCACTCTATTTTTAATAATCAAGTGGTTACTGTGGTGTTCTTGAACTACTAGATTCGTTTACTTTTTGTTTATTTTGTATTTAATGACTATCTTGCATATTTATTTATTATAGTAAAATAATATTAATTATAATATCAGATCCTTTGCCGCCTGACTCTCGTTTGTCAAAGAGTTAATTGTTGAATGCAGTCTCCATCTGCCTGAGGCGGGTCAAATGCTTCAGTTGCCAGTGTGCCAGTGTGCTAGTCAGTATAATCATTACATCTTTTCATTGATTTATATAAGTCTTTAATTCACTAGGATTGTTCTAAAAAAGATGGTCAGCTATTGCTCCTACCTATTAACTCTTCAAATTGATACAAAGCAGTTTTTGTCCTTTCTCGTACATCCAGAGTAGGATCAAGACACTGATTATCTAATTTATCCTTGAATCCCAACCTAATGAGTTTCTCGGCACGGATTCTACATGCTTCTTTGCGAGGATCATTATCAGGTTCTTCTAACCAAGTCAGATTGATGATTAACCAAACACAGGCAGTACGAATATCCGGGAGAGCATGAGACATTAATGGAACCAGCTTGGCTAAGACTTTTTCTTGTTGAGCAACAATATCTCGATGAGCATCTGTTCCAGCTGCAATGTGAACAAGAATATAGATAGCAGGAGTAATCACTTGAGGGAACTCTTGATAAAGATCTAATTTTTCTTCTACCAGTTCAAAAAGAGTTTCTCTACCAATAGATTCGAAAATATAATCCACTCCATCAAAGTTTCGACATAAGAAATTTCGAATAAAATCCAGAGATTGTTCTTGGATTTCAATCATAGGATCATTACACAATTGAAGAAGATAAGATGGCTTTAACTTAGCTAATACCATACTCTTAGTATCTTTACTTGCTTCGAATATAGCATGCTTCAAAGCCCATATCGAATTAAGTCTCAGTGAAGAATATTCCGAATGTGCACCATCAATTATTAAATCAAGAACGCCTTTTTCAAATATTGTTTTTTGAACAGGACTGAATTCTAGTATCAAATTACAAATTGCAGCCATAACAGCAGTTTTCACTTCCAACTGATCTTCTTTCTGTTGTTGTCGTTCGATAATATCAAACGACGATAAATCGCCATTATTATTCTTATCGTCATCATAATCATCATCAGTTTCCATTATTCCATCCTCAGGTTGTTGCAATTGTTCTTGTTGCTGACTTTGAGGGGTACCTTCATCTGATTCTGTATATAAATCAACAATGCCATCAACAATATCAGTAGAAGCTAAACTAGTGCGGATAAGAGCTACGCTTCTTGATAAAGCTCTTAAAACATGACATGCAGCTATTTTGACTTTCCGAATGGAGCTTAAATTATTGGGTGAAGATATTGTCTTTCCATCGGCGGTGGTCACCGCCGTCCCATCTGAGGAAACTGTTTTCAAGGAAATGATTTTAACAACATAAGTCAAAGCCCCAGCTTCGACTATTTCAATTCGTAATGAGTCTCTATGAATACCGATACCTGCCAAAGCATAAAGATTATTTTCAATCAATTCACGATCACGCCAGGATTCAATATTTTTAGATTTTAATACCGTCATTATCTTTTTAACAACACCAACCTCAACAGCCATAGAAGCATGCTTCTCACTATCACGACAAATGTAAGATAGAGTGAGACTCACTCGAGGATCGGAACCTAATAAATCAAGCATTGGAACCAACGTAGGTAATAATGATCTAGCAATAGTTTCTCGTTGGACAGGAGAAGAAGCATGGTTTTGAAGTTTGGATAATAATTCTACAGCTGTTAATCTGACACCAATATCATCAGCACGAGTGAACTGGATAAGACCAAGAATAAAGTCATTACAACTAGCAGCAAATCTAAAACATGAAACATCTGTGGTATCACTACTATTATTAGGTGACAGAAGTTCCTTAGCTTGTTTATCACTCAGTATATGAGATAATGCAGACAATGCAGATTCCAAAGCCGCTGCACCAGAACTTTTAAAAGTTACATTAGACAACCCTCCTTGAGTACGATGCTGCTTTATTAATATGGATATCCTAGCGAGCAAATATGGAGACAATGATGATAATCGGTTCAAAGCAGTAGACCGTCGAGGAGTTAAAAGTGGAATTAATTTACAACATTGAGAAATAACTTGCAAAGGAGTTCGGGGATCAGATAACATTACATCAAGTAAATGAATCACAGATGGATATTGATTTATAATACTAATATTAGGATGCGTTTCTAAAATAGTCACTAATATCCTTAAACAAGAAGTAGAAAGTTCCGTTGACGATGACGATAAAGACGACGAAGAAGAAGCAGCTGCCAACGTAGAAAGAATAGTTTGAATAACTGGATATTTCAATAGCTTCTGCACAGTAGCATCAGTTCCATGGGCAAAACTTCCTAGAATAATAGTGGCTTGAGTACGAACTTCTAAACTACCAGTTGATAGAAGTCTCAAAATAGGAGTAATAATATCATATGTTAGAAACAAATCTTTTTGTTCAGTATGACCAATAATCGTATTCTTCAACCTCCTTAAGCCAGCTAACTGTATTAATTCTTCATTTGATGATAGTTGATCCGGAACGCTATTTGCAGCAATCATTTTCAAAAAAATATAACTTAACAATTTAACAATTTAACACTCTAACAATCTCTTAAAACTCTCTGTCTTTTTTGATCTTTCGACTTCAACTACCCTTAAATAGATTTGTTTTTTGTAAAATACGAGAGTACTACAATATTCAATAATACGAAGGACCAACCTCAGTTCGAAAATACAATGTACAACTAACTAACTAGGCATAGAAGTTCAGTTCAATAAGCTGTTTAACCAATATATTCCTCTCTGCTCTTATATTATAATATTATTTTAACTATTCGATGAGATGTGGTTGGTGATGATGTTTAAATCATGAGTCTGCTGATAAAGTAACGTTCTAACTTGAAAAAGTCAACTTACGCAGTTTGGCAGCCGATAGTTCGTTTGGCTGGTTAAACGAACAAAGTGGGTGCACGTCACAGCTAGCTAGCTTTCAGTCGATGACTCACGTGATAATATCAAGGTAAGGGTTTTGATTGTGATACGGCAATCTAAGAAAGGGTTGATCTGTTTATCGGGGTTTGTTGTTATCGATAAGCATTACAGGACTGTTATGTGATACGGTAACTGTTGACGCTGTAGACCCTCTACTTCTTCTTCACTTCCCTTGCCCTATGGCAAGTCATATATACTAGTAGCTAGTACTATTGTGTTTGTTTCTTATTATTATTATTGTTCTGTGTACTATCTTAGTTATGAAATATAATGGAATACCACGTTGTGCTATTTCGAAGGTTCACTACATTTTAGCTAGTCAGTTACTATTAGATTAGTCCTAGACCGACCACATTCGGACCTGACTCTTGTCTTGTCTAGTAGTTGGAATCTCTAATAATATTTATAAGCTATAGAAATATAATTTATCTATTTGTTATATTCTCCTGTAGTAACCGTAAATAAAAAACTCATAATAACGTTGAAATAAATTCGTCAGATATAGGGTATTCTTAGACGAGTATTTAATCTATTATTTATCTTGAAATAAGGCCTGAAAGGGCTAGACTGATTGATGTGATTGAGATGACTTAAATTGTTGACGAAAAACCAATCATAGATATCTTATCTAATAGACTGAGATTGTGATTTTAATAATTTAGATGATTCAACTAAAAGGTGAATACTTAGAACTTATCTCTATGAAATTTATGAGCATAGTGCTCAATAGCCATTTCATAATCAACTTTGATTAGCTGACATCTGCCTAATGTTTTCAGTTTAATACCATTGTCAATAGCAAATTGTTTCAAATCTTTTAAAGTATATCCGTTTAGTTTACGATCCTTCGCAGCTTTTATAAAATCATCTCTTTGTTGTCTTAACCAAACATTCTTCACAGATTCTGACGGTTCAGGGTCGCCACCATCATTTTCATCGTACTGGGACAAAGGCATCAAATTGTATGGGTAATGAAGAAACCCATCAAAATCCACATATTCTTCTACAGTATCAATATCATCCTCCTGTTGCTGTTGCGATTGGGTTTCTTCTGGAGACACCGATTGGGTTCTACTCATCTGACTAAGGCCATTGAAAGAAGTCGATGACGGAAAACTGTCAGATATGGTTCCAGGAAGAGCTCCCTGTTGGATGGTTTGAAGGTTACATCCTCCCTGTATAAGGATAAATATTACCTGAGACCAATCTTGTTCGGAAAGTCGAATTTGAAATCTATAAGTCTTCAAGTTAGAACAATTTCATATCATAAATATAATAATCCATACTTACAATCCAGCGATGTCCCATTTTAAATAGATATTTAAATCCAATCATAGGTGATTTCGCCACAATCAAATACGGCATATCTGAGTTCAATTCATCTCGAGTTTTCAAGCATAGCTCAGCAAACGGAAGATTTTCCTAAAAAAGAGAGAATACGTTAGAAAGCAGAAAATAGAACCAGTGCGAATACATGGACCATTATGGCAGACGCATTTGGCGGCTGAGATAAATCCCCAATTACTGGAGGGCTCCGCCAGTATTTTCGGACTATCTCGCCGAAAGTACAGGACGAGAGATGGCGAAAGTATAGTTTCAACAAACAAGTATGACGTTTTTCCAGGATAAAATCAAATCAACTTTTGGAAGCAAAGCTTTCTCTTTAGAAGACATATTCAACACTGATAAGACTGTTGAATTAGTAAAAGATAAAAGAAGATTAGATCTTTGACTATAATTGATCCAATGTTCCGGATGGGCTATATTCTGGGATAATCCATCAGTAGGTTCATTCAATCGACAATACGAATATTTTTCTACTTTAAAATTTTTGGTGGAGATTGTAGTTGATGGTATGGATGTTGTCGATAACAGAGATGAAGGTGAGACAGTAGTAGTGCTGGATCTTGATCCCCTAAGCCTTTTGGAAGGAGGACAAGAACTCATTATGAACAACCATCAATTAGGTGAAGGTGAGGGTGAAGATGATGGTAGAAGATAATAAACAGATATAAACTGTCAAAAAGTCTAAATCTAAACTCTGTGTACACACTACTTACCGCACTTACGTAAGTTATTAAGTAACCAGACAATAAGGTTATGCAGGTCTACCAACTAGGTTAACTCTAACAGGTTATGCAGGTATAAACCTCTTAACAAACCGCACAATAAGATTGGATGTTCTAGAATCTTAGGATCGAGCCCTTCCAGGCGGCTAGCCCGAGAATCACTAATATACAATTTTGTATTAACAGTTAAAGTTAATTTACTGCTGTGTAAGTTAATAGATAAAAACACGTTAAACCCAATAGAGATAATGACTGAGCACTGACCACTTTTGTGGCATTTTTTTCGCAACGATTATCCTTGCCTGCGCTTAAGAAATTTTCATATCTTTCGCGACTAAATCTGAATGTAAACTACGTTGATCTGGCATCGATTTTGTTCAAGTCACGCTATAGCATCCGGGGTAGCTAGCCCACGCTTGCTCTGCCTATAACTTAGCTGCCTGTTAGATAGAATATTTTCTATTGCTTACATAACGACTAAGGAGTCCGAACTGCGGCAATCATGGACTTCGCGGGTAACTGGAGCAAGATCGATCCATTATTGTGGAATTACGGGATTCCAAATCCGAAGACATGCAGGAAGTTATTAGAGAAGTCAGCAGGAGAAAAAGAGAGTTAATGTTATAACTTAACGTTAAGTTAACTTTAAGTTAATAACCGTGGTGCCACAAGTATGGGTTAGGTTCGTTGTTATATGTCATGCATTGTGGTTTGATGTTGTTAACTGTTAACCGTTAAGTTAACGTTAACATGAAATTGAAGAGCAAGTTTCCGTTACATGTACGTTTAAAATTTGCTTTAAAACGTGCTCTAACTTCGTTAAATTTCACGTCAAATTTTTGCAAAATTTTTGAAAATTTAGCTCCTAACCCTAACCATATGTGGCTGTGCTCTCTCATTTATTTTCTTTTTTTTAAAAATATATTGCGACGACTCACGTTATAAGCAGTAAAACCGCATATTTCCGTGGGAATTTGACTAGATCGGCAGCTCATTTTAGTTAGATAAAAGTTACACTGGCCGATAACCTGTATTAGTCTTAGAAGTAATAATGGGTTTTCCATCTATATAAAACTTAATCTCTCTTTTTTTTTTTAAATTTTTTTTTAATATCACTATCTCTCTTGATAATTTTCTTCTGGTGGATATAGCTAGTGCTAGGTTTCTGTATAATCACTCGCTAACTTGATAAGAGAGTGGTTAGATCAGTAGCACCATTTAAAAGCTCCATAATAGCAATAGCAAATTTTATTACTAAGTACCAAAATGGCTCCTTCTATAGAAGATAAAAATGATAGATTAACTAATGGTCATCATGTAAAGATTCAAGGTCCTTTTCCTATCTCAGGAGATATTATGACCTTAGAAGGATCTTTATATGCTACTAGTCAACTTCTTGTACAACAAATTGCTTATTCATTATCTGGAAGTATTTTTGCGTATTCCCCTGAATCTTTTGATTTGGATAACGGGGTATCTGAATGGTCCAAATTTGGTCAAAAATCTGCTACTGGAATTATTCCTAAGTTATACCAACTTGAATCTCGGGCTGGTGCTGCTTCGATTTTATTAGGGTATCTTTATAATCGTTCTGAGGACCTTGCTTCTTCTCAACCTCAAACTGTATTGGCTTCAAGTCGTACGTTAGAATATATGCAACCAGTTTTAGCTCAGTTAGCTATACAAGAACCAATACAACAAAAAACTACTCCTGTTGTATTCCATATTGCAGCGGTTGATTATGAGATTGAATCTGGTCGTCTTGTTACTGATTATTTAACTGCAACTCAAATTTCAAAAGATTTAGGTCTTGGATTGATCGCTTCTTCATCAGTTGAAGATTCTCAGCATATTGCTTTATTGGCTACTATTTTATCGTCAGTTTTACCTACTATTCATATTTATGAAGGTATTCGCGGAACTCGTGAAACTACAAAAACTTCGGGGGTTTTAAATTCGGGCGAAATTTCCGATGTGTATAGAGAATTAGTATTACCATCATCGTCGTCTTCTTCGTCTAGTCAAGAAATTTTACCTGTAGCTTCAAAAATTGTTAATTCTTTCAATGAAGTAAATTCTCAATTAGGAACTAATTATAAACCTTTTGAATATATTGGTAATCCTAAACCAGATACTGTTATTGTTAGTTTTGGATCTGATGAAGGTATTATTGCATCTCAAGTTGTTAAGAGTCTCCTGAAAAATGAAATTGGTGTCAAGGTTGGTGCTATTAATGTTCGTCTTTATAGTCCTTTCCTTGATAAAGAATTCTTAAAATCACTTCCTGCATCTACTAAGAAAGTTATTATTCTTGGTCAGGTTTTGAATAAAGATGCTGTTGAAGATGTTAGAATTCATTCTTATCTTTATTCCGATGTAGCTACTGCTTTACTTATGAAATATGGATTTGCTGCTGGTACTGCCCCTCATACTATTGATTTTAAGTATTCTCGGGATTTTATTTGGGAACCGAAGACCATTTTTGAACTGTTAGGGGTATGTTCTTCTTCTTCTTCTTCCTCTTTTACTCTTCTTCCTGAATCTACTAAACAATTTGTATTTTGGGATGTCGATACTTCTAAATCTAAAATTGCTCCTGTAACTTTGGCACATACTCTATCCCTAGATCCTGCTCATGCCGTTGACTATATTTCAACCTATGATAATGAGGTTCTAACCGGTGTGGTCAAGTCTGATATTCGTATCTCTGCTGATACTATTATTGCTCCATACCCTATTCAGGATTCTGATATTGTCTTTATTAATGACGCAAAGATCGCATCTCATTTTAATGTATTTGCTAATACTAAGAATGGTAGTTTTGCTGTTATTGCTAGCAAACATGGTCCTGAAGAAGTCGAAAAAATTCTCAATAATGCCACCAAAAAGGCAATTGTTGATAAGTCTTTAAAACTTTTCACTATTGATAATGAAGCTATTGGAGAAAATCCAGAAACTTTAGGTCGTACTCAAACTATGGTTCAACAGATTACATTTTGGAAACTTGCTTATCCTCAACTTACTTTAAATGAGATCACCACTAGGATTGTTCTTGCTAATGGTGTTGATACTGAACTTGTTGCTGCTACAGTTGCTAGTTTGATTGAAAAAGTTATTGAAGTGGGTTTGAAACCCCTTGAATCAATTCCTGAAAATTGGGACGTTGTTGATAATGAGGATGATATAAACCAACTTCTTGTTCTTCCTTCAAGTGTTCATCCTACTAGTTTCACCGCAAATGAGTTAGTTAAAACATCAGTGGATTCGGCAGAAGAAACTGCTCTTAGCTGGGAAAATGTCGCTAAGAAGGTTACTTTCAAAGAAGCTTATGACCTCCAGAGTGAACTTCGTCCTGATCTCTCAGTTAAAAATTTTGTTACAAAGGTTCTAGTAAATGAAAGAGTTACACCTGAGGATTATAATAGACATATTTTCCATTTGGAATTGGATATTACTGGTACTGGATTAAAGTATGGTATTGGTGAAGCTCTTGGTGTTCATGCCCCTAATGACACTGAACAAGTTAATGAATTCATTAAATGGTATGGCCTTGATAGTGAATATCTTGTTTCGATTCCTGCTCGAGAAGACGGTGAATCTTATGAGGAAACTAAAACCGTATATCAAGTATTGAAAGATAATCTTGATTTATTTGGTAAACCACCTAAAAAGTTCTTTGAATCGTTAGCTTTATATGCTAAAGATATTAAAGAGAAGTTACATCTTGAACGATTAGCTTCTGCTGAAGGTGCAGATGAACTCAAGAGGCGTGGCGAAGAGGACTTCGATACTTATGCTGATATTCTCAAAGAATTTAAGTCGGCTCATCCTTCTATTGAAAAATTAATTGAAATTGTTTCTCCTTTGAAACGACGTGAATATTCAATTGCCTCTTCGCAGAATGTTCATCCAAATGCTGTACACTTATTGATCGTTGTTGTAGACTGGGTTGATTCTAAGGGACGTCAAAGATATGGACAATGTTCTAGATATTTGTCACATCTTTCTGCAGGTGCTGAGGTAGTTGTTTCCGTTAAACCATCAGTTATGAAATTACCCGCAGAAACTACGTCTCCTATTATTATGTCTGGATTGGGTACTGGATTGGCACCATTTAAAGCATTTCTTGAGGAGAAAGCATGGCAAAAGGCTAATGGTTATGAGATTGGAGAGATTTATTTGTTCCTTGGGTCTCGACACCAACGTCAGGAATATTTATACGGTGAACTTTTTGAAGCATATAAAAACTCTGGTATCCTGACATATATTGGTGCAGCGTTTTCCCGAGATCAACCGCAAAAGATATACATTCAAGATCGCATTAAGGAGGCTAAAGATAAACTTGTGGATGCGTTTGTGACCAAAAAGGGTAGTTTCTATTTATGTGGACCTACTTGGCCAGTAGCTGATGTGTCTGCTGCTTTAGCTGACATTGTAGCCACAGATGCTGCTACTCGTGGTGAGACTATTGATGCTGCAAAAGTCATTGAAGCATTGAAGGAGGAAGAAAGATATATCTTAGAGGTATATTAATGTTATACTATATTACAGATAGATAGAATATATGAATCAAAAAAAAACAATAATAATGAAATCATATCTTTGATTCGGTGCTACCTGACTTTTTTTGGACCTATCGAAGCGAGAAAACTGTATCTAAAGTAACAGCAGGCAGCTACTGCCGGATCAATCGAAGCGAGAGACTCGGAGAGAGCAGAGATGTTGGGCTTCCGTCCTAGCCGCCAAGTGGTGGTAAGGTCCGGGGCCGAAGTGGGCGTTGAATCCGCAAGTTTAAATATTTATTCTTATATCAGCATACACAATTAAGACGTTTTACAATAATACCAATAAGGGAAAGCACCAAAATCCCACATAGGTGTTTGTATTCGGGACGAGTGCTTTTTATGGTCCTTCGGAATCGAACGTACCGGCGTCCTGTCATCACACCTCCATATGCCATCGCACCTGTTTGACCTCCTACCGGGCCGTCCGGTGAATCCGCAAATTAAAACCGTGCTATCTCGTTAATGTGATATTACGATTATTATTATTTATATCCATTATATTTTATTAATAGTCTGATACCCACTTCTTTCTTTATTGTTCTTTATTGTTCTTTCTATTCTTTCTATTCTTTCATTAACTATTCTTTTATATTTCGTATTCAACCTACTCGTCTAATATCTAGGTATAAACTGTGATTACCTGAACTTCGTTGTGTTTGGTCCTTCGATACATGTTGTTCTAGTCAAATTGCGCCTCTGGCAAAAGCTTTGCCCCCCCCCTGAACATTTGGATGTGGCCAGCTAGATTCTGAGATTTACCCTAATCTCTCTGTTCCCCTTACTATTTACTCCAAGTCTTTCTCTTATGCTTTAACTCCTATTATTTAGTCAAGTATATTTATCGCAGCTAGTTTCTTTATTGTATCTGATTATTGCAGATTTATATTTTGATTACAGTGGCAAAGATGCTCTATACTCTATAGCCTCTATTCACGAGTCCAGATTGTTAGGACCAGTTGTACCTAGATCTACACACATAGCCGTTATCCGGTTAATTGACAATAACATAACATTATAAATAAAATCCTAATTTTGACAGGCGGGCTTCTTAGTTACCCGACCTATTTTGCCTCATTTGATCACTCCCTAAAAGGGCCCTGTTTCAAGCGTCCATTCACGTAACCGGCTTATTGGCCACAAACTCAGGAGATGCAGACTTGACCTCATTTCATAACTAAACAAACATCAAGATTTGAAGCGCGAAATTGTTTTGAAAGTTAAAATACCCTTATAGCGAATTTTCTTCTTCTTCTTCATCTTCGCCATTATCTCTGACCAACGGATAAACGGAAGCGACATTTTAACACGGAAGGGGTTAAAGAAATTTATGTGTGTTTAAATAGTGGGGTTGAAAAAAAAAATCAAGTAATAACAATCTAATAATCTTTTTGACTATACCCCGATCTCCCTTTAGTTTTTAATCAAAGATGGCCTCTCTAGAAGATTTGATCCCGGTGGTAAACAAACTTCAGGATCTCGTGTTCAATACTATTGGCTCTGATACACTTGATTTACCTCAAGTGGTTGTTGTTGGTTCACAATCATGTGGCAAATCATCTGTTCTTGAAAATATTGTTGGAAGAGATTTCTTGCCCAGAGGTACAGGGATTGTTACTAGGCGACCTTTGATTCTTCAATTAGTCAATATTCCTTCGAGTTCGCCTAGTATACCTCAAAATGATATAACCACTGCATCTGTGCCTACTACTACCACCTCTACTACTGCGGCATCATCACCATATGTAAATGGTTCTGGTTACGCTAGTACCCCAGCTTTATCATCCTCACCTTCCAGTACTCACAATAATCGTGAAATAACTCATGCTCCTCTCGCTTCCGAATGGGGAGAATTCTTACACATTCCAGGAAGACGATTTTACGATTTTTCCGATATCAGAAGAGAAATTGAATCAGAAACCGCACGAATCGCTGGAAATAATAAAGGGATTAATCGACTACCTATAAACTTGAAAATATTTTCCCCACATGTACTTAACTTAACTCTGGTAGATTTACCTGGGTTGACCAAAATTCCCATTGGAGATCAACCTACCGATATTGAAAGGCAAACTAGAGGCTTAATAAGTGAATACATTGCTAAACCAAATAGTATTATTCTTGCTGTATCCCCCGCAAACGTTGATTTGGTTAATTCAGAATCATTGAAATTGGCTCGTCAAGTCGATCCTCAAGGTAAAAGAACTATTGGCGTTCTTACCAAATTAGATCTTATGGACCAAGGAACTAATGCTTTGGATATTTTATCTGGTCATGTTTATCCACTTAAATTGGGATTCATTGGCGTTGTCAACCGATCTCAACAAGATATTCAAGAGTCGAAATCATTGGATGAGTCCTTACAGGCGGAAAAGAATTTTTTCCTCAATCACCCTGTTTATAGGAATATTGCACATAAGTGTGGTACTGCCTATTTAGCCAAATCTCTTAATCAGACTCTTATGTTTCATATCAGAGAACGTTTACCTGATATTAAAGCTCGTTTAAACACCTTAATGGGACAAACAGAACAAGAATTAGCCTCCTATGGTAGTGATATCTTTTATAATAAAGAGAACAGAGGTCCATTAATCTTACAACTTATGACCAGGTTTGCCTCTTCATTTATTGCCTCTATTGAAGGTACTTCTAGTGAAATTTCAACTAAGGAACTCTGTGGTGGTGCCAGAATATATTATATCTATAATGAAGTTTTTGGTCAATCTTTAACTAATATCGATCCGGTAGTTGGATTATCTCATCACGATGTTCGTACTGCTATTAGAAATTCCACTGGACCCCGGCCATCGTTATTTGTACCTGAACTTGCATTTGACCTTCTTGTAAAACCACAGATCAAACTTCTCGAAGGTCCTTCACAACGTTGTGTGGAACTTGTTTATGAGGAACTCATGAAGATTTGTCATAATTGTGGATCTTCTGAACTTGCTCGATATCCTAAATTACAAGCCAAATTAATTGAAGTAATTTCCGATTTGCTCAGAGAACGATTGGGCCCAACTTCATCTTATGTTTCAAGCTTGATTGACATTCAACGTGCATATATTAATACTAATCACCCTAATTTCGTTGGGGCAGCAGCTGCTATGGCTAGTGTGTTAGAAGCAAAGCAGGCCAAGGAGAAAAGGGCAAAGGAGATTCAAAGAGCTTCAGAGAGTAAAGCTTTAGCGGATTTATCTTTGAATGGTGGAACTGCTTTAGATGGAACATCTCCTAATGATGGTGATGAAATTCATTCTGAAAAAGGAACACAACAGAATGGTAGTATTGATAAAGCTTCTGCTGTCGCAGCTGCAGCAGCTGCTACTTCTGGTCATCATGTCCAAGGTAAGAGAGTTCATAGACCTAGTTCTTCAGCGGCGGCGGGAGTTTCATCTTCTGATCATACCTTGAATCAACTCGGATCCAATGGTCACCCGCAGAAGGATTCATTCTTGAATTATTTCTTTGGAAAAGAAGATCAGATAGATCAACGTGGTAGTGGAGGCGTTACCAATAATGGCATACATCCACGCATTACAAAAGAATCTGCTATACATTCTCCGATCATCGATGGAGCACCATCATCTCGGTTCGATCTCCGGGAATTAGAAGAACATCTGATTGATGGAAATATTGAACATCTGTCTGAGCGTGAACAATTGGAATGTGAACTTATTCGTCGACTTATTAAGTCTTACTTTGATATTGTTCGTGAGAGTATACAGGATCAAGTACCTAAGGCTGTTATGCATCTTCTTGTTAATTTTTCTAAAGAATCTGCTCAGAATCGGTTAGTTAGTGAATTATACAAGGAATCATTATTTGATGATTTATTATATGAAGATGAAACCCTTGCTCAGGAACGAGAGAAATGTCAGAATATGCTTAAGACTTACAGAGAAGCAGCTAAGGTCATTGGAGAGGTTGTTTGAGTAGGTTAGATGATATGAAAAAAACACTTTCAAGAAGAAATGCGAGTATTTTTTGAATAAGATAAGTTGTAAATAGATATATATATATATACATGTAGTGTGCTGAAAATGACGATGTGAAATAAATTGATTTACCGGCGATGGCTCTCGAGTCTCTGGGAACTATATGGCTCTACCTAAAGACCCCCTCACATACTATATCAGCTAAACATAGCTTGTCCGTAATTTAGAATAAAATGAATCAATATCAAGATATGTTCCCTTGAACCATCGCTTACCAGTACCTTGTTGGAATTGGCGACGCCCATGTAAAAGTCGTCGGTTCATGAAAAATACACAAGTATTTTCATTCATTTTGACTTCAATCTGGTGACTGGGTTCTTCAATATATTCTTCAAATAATTTCAGACCACGATGGAAATCTTCGACTAAAGGACTCTTAACATCATTAACGTCTGATGTAGTAGCAAACGCATCAAATGGACCCTGGAATGGAGGAGAGTAATTGACACATGCAATTGCATGTCTTCCGGTATCAGGATCAATTGGACTATTCACATCTTCAACAACCAAAGGTCTACTATAATAATAATGCTGGTTATCATTTACATAGTGATAACTGATAGGTACCTTAGTGAGGGCATCATAAGCGCTGGGGTCTTTCTTTAAAATATCAAGTACAGCAGCATATGAATCAGCAAATAGTGATTCACCTCCATTGGCATTGTTTTCAATAACGTGAAGAAGCTGAACGCCAGGAGGGGATTCGTAATAGAGCAAGTCCATGTGCAATGGTAAGTATACAGAGGTATATGCTACATTTTTAGCTCCGAATTCTGACACGACATTCCAAGATGGTCCATAAAAGGTTTGTTTAATGTATCCAATTCTTTCAGCAATAGCTTCGACAATTACCTTTCCATCAGCCAAACGTTCGCCAGGTGGGATTCCAGTTACGAATATCATTCCATTCTTATGAAGTGATTGAACAGCTTTGACCAATTCTTGTTCCGAATTCATATACGGAGAATAAGGTACTTTGGCAATCATGTCATATAAAGCATTATTATTGTCCCAGATATTCAGATCGTTCGGGTCAAGACGTCTATACCGTCTTCGAGAGTTTGCATTAGAATATGTTTGAAGGAATTCTTTAGAGTAATTACTTAGATGTCCGTCATTCCATTTTACTTGTAGAACATTATCATTAACAATTGAAATATCTTCAGGCACAATTGAAGTTGAAATGCTACCAGTAGAGAATGTTTTTTGTTTAGTACCTGGATCAATTGATTGAGAAGATTGACAAGCATCTCTTAGGAACAAGTTTCTAAATTTCACATTATTACCGTTAGGTTGATTGAGTCCGGATATTTCTATCCCATCTTTATCAAAGCTCTCTACATGGAAATGACGCGAGATATTACTACCAGAAAAGAGTATCGAAGGTGATGGTAATGATGATAATCGTTTATCAATCACAATTCCAAATCTACAAGAACTTCGTAACATGTTAAAAATTCTCAATGAATGGTACTAAAGAGGACGAAATGCGAACGAATGAATATCACCCCACTAATAAGCTAATAAACCATTCAAATTCGAATCTAATAATAAACTTCGAACCGCCAAGCCACTTGAAACCCAGACGTAAATCTAAACCTTTTAAATCTTCAAATTTTCAATTGATTGTTGATTGGATCTCGAGATTCAGCAGAGAAGAGCCTCGGCTGATCTTTGCGGCTCATCCCCACGCGTTCCTGCCCCTGAGAGCGGCAGGCTAAGGACGACTTAAGCTTATGTAGAGATAGGGGTTTGTTATCTGATGAAATTAGTGCCATACTTGTGGTCTCTTAT
Organism: Sugiyamaella castrensis; assembly: GCA_030583505.1. Lineage (NCBI taxonomy): Eukaryota > Fungi > Ascomycota > Dipodascomycetes > Dipodascales > Trichomonascaceae > Sugiyamaella > Sugiyamaella castrensis. The sequence goes on along the minus strand of JAJMIF010000015.1, from coordinate 27,445 downwards.
GAAGTGCCAACTGCAGTTTAAGGCTAAGTTAATAAGTTGATATTCAAGTGTATCCTTAGTTCTTAATCTTATCAATACTATATTAATGAGAACCTAACTAACTACTTGGAGGAAAGATCATGGTAACTACTTAGAGGAAAGTCTCCCATGATCTTTCCTCTGGCCTATTCCTCTATTGACATCTATGTATTCAAATGATTCCATTATGCCAGTGCTGCTGCACGCACAGCCTTATTTCAGGGTATGGCTAATATTTAAATAGATTTCTATACGTTTCCCGCCCAGATCCCCGGAAAGTTTACGCTGAATCTACGTGAATACCAGCTCTGCAGAGCAGGTACAGCCGCTCTCTCTCTAGCTTGATCGAACGGACGTACGTACTAGTAATAAAATTAACCTCCTCCCCTGAATTTATAAACAATCCTTCTTTCCTTCACAATAACATGTTAGGGCATATGACTGAGGTATAGGACTCGAGCAATTGAGAAAACAACAACCTGCAATATGACTGAAGAACATAATGCTGATGACAATACCAAGTATGTATATTTTTGATATTATTGAGCCCAGCTAGATACGGGTGCGTCAACTCGAGTTACGTGCGATCATCAAGAGACAGACTTGTCTAGTTAACCACAACTCAGTCACTTGTTGGTTTGGATCAACTCTAGGAACGCAAACTGAGACGTATCTGGTCGGGGCACCAATATCGCTAGTGGCAGACTGGGGCAGGAGAAAGTTCTTCTAAATCGTATTACTAACTCAATTAGGAAACTTGTTCTTGAATACTTCGATAAACTCATCCGCAAAATCAAACAGGACATACTAGATGGTCGTTCCACTTCTCTTTCTCTTTCTTCGTTGAAACGGTGAGCACTACGAATTCTGGCAGAGATATTACCATACGGGAAGGATTACAAACTGTTTGATGTTTTTAGAAAAATAACTCTTCACATCTTCCGTGTAGAAGAGAGATTCAATTCTCTCGGCAATTCTTTTCGCGAACTCGATGAGATGAGAGAGGCACACTTTCGGTGAACTATTGTCATTTGTGGTAGATAGTGAACTGCAGAGGTCGATGAGACACCACAACGGTCTGGGGCCGAGCCCCAGCCATCGGAGGCAACTGGCAAAACGATGTTTTTGTCCGATTCTTTGATTCAAGATCTTTCGGTCCGGAATTTGATTCAGTACTGACAATAAAGTAAACGCTATAATAAAAAACGCAGATGTCCTACCTTTCGATCCCTTCAATTTCCAGCACAAAATTCTCGAACTTCTTGGAGATTTACTGTTATTCTGCGGCTCATTGGCTTAATCTTAGTCAATTTACGCCAGAATAAAACAGTTACCAAAAGAGATCTTTACTATCACGATGTTACGTTATTTGTAAATCAACAAACTGTTAATTCGACTGTTGAAAGAGTGGCTACCGTTCTTGGAGTTGAATTGAAACACTTGAATATAGTTGCTTCACCCAAAGGACTTTTTCACGGGGATATTATTGTTAATTGTTGTCGTGATATGATTATTAGGTCGAACTCGATGGGTGCCGTAAGTATATTGGATTCTCCTGCGACTGTCAGCGTAGTCTGATGCGTTAGTCCCTTTCATCTGCCTTCAGTCCAGATTCCCTAAGAATCTCTACATCTGCTTCAGACATCGAAGAGTCTGAAGGGCGGTTTTTTGGCTCGATTCGAGCCTTCCAGAGACTTCTCTATATTCTAACTGCTCTATTAGCCTGTTATAATTCCTGTTGATCCAATTGTTAGAGTTTCTGTTGGCAAAAATGTTTCCCGAGTTATCGTTGTGGAGAAAGAGGTAAGGAGAACGGCACAGTCAAGTACCGAAATGAAATTTAGCCGCCGGGATTCTGAATTAGACCTTGTTTTTGTTAAGCGTGAGACCAGCTATGATCTCTCCTTCTTTCATCCCGATGCCGAGATCATTGCGGTGTCTGCAGGAGACTATCACACTTTTACATAGAGCATATTTTTGTTTTTATCTAACGTTCAAGGCTGTTTTCCAAGAACTTTGCGGTCGAGTTCCTAATTCTATTTTAATAACTGGAAAAGGTTTTCCCGATGATGCGACACAGCGATTTGTTCACAAAATTACAGAAAGCTACCCACACCTTATGATCTACGGATTGACTGATTCCGATGTATATGGTATTAGAATATTTGCGGTGTACAGTGTTGGGAGCCAAAGAAAGGAAAACTCCTTGGGGATTAAGAGGATTAAATTTTTAGGAGTGTGCCTCTTAGAATTACAAACCAGTGCCTGGTTACCAATAAATAAGCAAGATCGACGTCAAGCAGTTTGTATGCTGTGTAAATCGTGGATAAATAGCAATAACAGGTTACCCCTTAAGCGAGAGTTGCAATTGGGATTATTTCTCGGTAAGAAGGCTGAGATGAATGTAATGGATGAGAATAATAATAAAGATGTGGATTTAGTGCACTATGTGATTCGAAAGACGGAGGAAATGGAGAAGGAGAATGATGACCAACTTTATAATCATAGTACCGACACCAGCGAGGACAGGTCTAATAGTGAAGATAATGACAACGACGAGAACGATGGCGGTTATTATAGAACGGAACATGACTTAAGGACTGAGAATGATAGTGATAACCATGACAGTTTCGACTATGGCTTGGAGAGGGAGAACCATGATGATCACTGCGATAGTTTTAGCCGATAGCGTGGAGGAGGAGAGTTATGTTGGCCCTAGCCATAATGTTTTCGACGGTAGCGTAGAGGACAGGAGTCACAATGACATTCATGATAGTTTCGAATGTCATATAGATAACAGGACTGACTATGGTGAGGGCTATAACAGTTTCGACTATTGCATAAAGAACGACCCTAGGACAGAATTCTATGCTAGCTCTTCCAACAACTTTAATGACAATTTCGACTACCAGTTTTCGTACAATCTCTACTATTAATCGCGTAATGACACCACCGTTTTCCCAGAAAAAAGAGCTCTCGCTTCAAAGGCGTTTTTTTATCTATTCCGTGTATTATATACAATTAATTGTGAATTTTAACTACATACAAAAATATACAGTGAGATTGCAGTCTTTAAGGCTCATCTCGTTTTCGGCTTCTTCCGAATTAGCATACCTCCTAAAACATTCACCTGAGCCGATGCAGCTGATTCGTTTTCCACTCGCTTCTTAGATACCTGGCTAAGTGGAAGCTTACCAATAATTTCCAATCTAGCAAATTCAGGTATGCGCCTCTCAAATTCTTCAGATGAAGATCTAGCATGTTCTCTAGTAGCATAGCTTAAGCCAAGCAAAACTTCCTTTAAATCCTTAAACTTTTTATAAGATACAGAAGACGGTGAAGAACCTGTGATATTAAATTTCTCGCAGTTGTCCTTAATATAACCTTCAACTCCAATTATACCAACTGCACTCCCAAGACGAAACTCCTGACGAGACTGCAATTCCATCCAGAACTGATCCATTGATGTACACTTAGCTCGCTTCTCCAAAACCAAATAATCAAGAAAGCGACATTTTGGATCATCTGGGAATCTCGGTATATAATATACTGCACCCTTCTGTTTTGCAGATTTAAGATCTTTTTCATTTCTAAATACATCACCTATTTCCCAGATAGGTGGAGACGATGTACAGTGATTAGGAGAATTGCTAGGAAAAAAAGCTTCAATTGCCTTTCTGTCTGCTCCTGGTATTTGTAGTGTTGCTCTATCCAATCGACGAAATTCTTCTTTTCCAATTGGGTCTAAAGCTTTTAACCACCATTTTATAAGAGCTGAGTCTGATAAAACATGTTTATTCGGATTATCACTTGATAACGGGAAAAGATATTGACGCTCTGCTTTAGCAAACAAACATATGCGGAAATTTTTAAAAGAATTAATATAATAATGCAAAAGTCCACGGATAAGGGCTGTGGTGATTTTTAAAATGGACAAAGCAGCCCCCGTTTCACTCTCATAATAATAACCAGTCGTATCTGCTTTAGATATGAAAAGTGTCGTTGAATCTGACGATTCATAAATAATTATTTCCAATGCGAAGACATTCAACCCTTTATAAGATAGTAGGAAAAAATGGGTTGAACTTACATCTAAAGGTAGATGTTCGCTTTTTGATTTGGGCTGGAAAACTAACCTTCGACATTTTTCTGGTTTTGTCCTAATGTGAATCAAAGAGAAAGGCTCCTCTAATTTAGGAAGGGCATCTCCAAGCTCTTCTTGAAATGGTTGCAGGATTGGCATCGGTGATATGACGAGAGAAAAACAGATCAAAGAGAGATGTTAGATTCGAACCGACCGTGTTTTAAGGTACGCGAGGCGTATATACCCTAACCTTCGATTAATTTCGGCGCGCGTTGCTAGCGCGTAATGAAAAAAGCAGAAGTTTTTAATAATCTGGCTTTGTGCTATCCGTCCCTCGAATAACAATGTAACTAATAAGAAAATGTAAGCCATACACTAGGTCATATGTCAACTTATAGTAAATCAGACGGCGATGAAAATTTCGTTTATACAGATCAATATATTCGATGTGAGATGAGACTATTTTATCGAGTAAGTTATAGAGTCAGTTAGCTCAGTTTTCATCAGCCGTGCGGCGTTTTTTGATCGTCAGTCGCTCTACGGCTGCATCTTCCGATATTAGCTGGCTATGACAAACTCCTGCTTCCCTCGTATCTCTTTTCACGATGATAAAACCGAGAGAAAAAGAGCTGCTCACATATAAGAATAAAGGCATCGTTGAAAGATAGTAGGAACGCAACGAACGGCCTGCTCTCTCGGAACTCCCAAAGCCACACAGGATATCCCAACTAGAGCGAAGCGAGCTGTGGCCTGAGAAGGGGGGCAACTGCTGGAGAGGATATGATGCGGGACCGGAATAACTAGGTAAAAGAGAGGATTTGGAAGCGCCTAGCTTTTACGGATCAAGTTCAGTCTTCACTTAAGCATAAATAAGAAATTATGTGTATACAAAAACAAATATTAAACTTCTATTCTATTACTTAAGCGCCTTCGTACTCATCTGGATAGAAGATTAATCGCTCGGTAGGTTGCTTAGTTAAGATAACCATTCGAATAACACCACCCGAACTTCCATCCCACTTTATAGCTTGAGAAAGTGCTGTCTTTACGAACGCTACGGCTGCTTCCTTCGGCAGATCTGATTGATAGTTTTTATCACAGAATCCATAGATGTATGAAGATCCACTACCGGCAATAGCGTATTCTTGCTTATGCAAACTACCTCCAAGAGGAATACTATATACTTCACCTCCAGCTTTCTCGTCATAACCAGCTAAGATAATGCCGGCACTGCAATGGTTAGATATATCAGTATCTGGTATCATCTGCTCAGGCGCAACGGGGAAGGGGGGGTAAGGGAGAAAGCAGCACGAAACGATAATTCAATTTTCTGTCTCTCGCCTCTCTCGCCTCCTTTCAGAGTCCGTTATCTAGCTAAGCTTTGGACCGCATAACAACAGTGATGATAAAAGTACAACTAAGGATAAAACTGGATGGATCTGCATCATCATAGCAAAACCTCTTTAAATCACTTACCTCAAATTATCTTTGTTATTATAGCATAGAAGACGGAATATTGATGCTGCAACTTTGGCCGAGGGAGGTTCATCATTTTCAGCGGCATAGGCCTGTAAATGAAATTGGACAATATCAGCCACTGCCTGAGTATCAGCTGCTGAACCAGAACGACCTTACAAAGTTAGTATATAAAACCTAAGCTCAATGCGTTCAATCATCACTTACAACACCAAACTTTGTCATGTACTTGGGTCAATTTATCTGTCACACGATTCACAATAAACGCTCCGCTAGTTGTTCGACTATCAGCTCCCAATATAATTCCATCTTTGAATTTGATAGCCATACTAAATATGTCAGTATAAGAGAATCAGCTGGTTCTCTCCCATGATAAAATGAAAACCGCCACAAACCACCACTACATATCAACTTTATATCTGCCAATTGGAATTTTCTGACGATTTCAAAATTCCTCTCTATTCAACCTTCTTAGATATCCCTTCCTATACTCCTTCTTCCTGCTGGCAATTGCCACCGGATCAGTTACCAAACATTACACATACATTGAAGTACCCAAACTGATAGTTAGTAAGTCATTCTCATTAAAAAAGATCTCATTCTCTATTTTTAATCTCAAAATCATATACTTACTTTACCTCACCCTTCTTCAGGTGATTGATATCCACACTAACTCCGTTCATTGTTTGTATTGAATCCCACTATTGCACAATCTATCTAATATCGATGTCGGTGGCTACGAAATGGTATATCTACCCGGCTTAGTTACATCTCTCTCTCTAACAATAATTCCCTGACACCTTCGATGGGTTTAGCAGGGTAACAGTTAGGACACAGCTATCAGTGAGGCTTGTGGGGCCTAAGTGGCTTGTGAGGCTTAACTACATACTACAATTTATGCTAGACTCTATTATACTCGCATTATTTTTCTTTTCCTCCAGCATAGAATTTCTAGGCCCATACCCAGAGATCACCAAAATTGTGAAAAATTCAAACTGAAGTTAAGGCAACTCGACTCATACGTTATCATTAACTAATAGTTGGAGTATACAAAACAAATATGGCCGCTCCAAGACTTCCTAAGTTGGCTCCGACGAGTGATCCTTGGGGTCCTCCTGCTGAAATCCCGGTACCTCTTCAGTTCAATAATGTACCTTATGCTCCTTTCTCTAAAGGTGATAAGTTAGGAAAAGCTGCTGATTGGGCTGCTGATGCCGGTAAAGACGGCAAAGATCAAAAAAGACAACAATATGGTCGTGGATTTAGAGATCCTTATCATGCTTATGGTGCAAGTGCCGCTTCTTCATTTTTCACTAATGAAGAAGAAGAAGCTGGTGTATCTGCTTTCTCAGTTGTTGATTCAGCTGCTAAGGCTGCTCCTAAATTTAGAAATGGTCATAATGCTGTTCTTAATAGAAACCGTGGCGGTGGCGACCGAGGCAGAGGTGGTGCAGGTGGCTTTGGTGGCTTTGGTGGAAGAGGCGGTAGTAATACTTCTGCTCAACGTGGTCACGGACCTGGTGGAAATTTTGGAGGCGCTTCAGCTGGTCGTCAACAGCGTGGTGGTGCGGGAGGTGCTGGTGGTGGGTTCAGGCGTCAAGGTTGGAGAGATTGGGATAAACCTCAAAAAGTTCGAGATGCTAGTGTTAATATTACTGAGGATTGGTCGCTTATCCAATCAATTGGATTCAATGAATTGCAAAAATTGTCATTTGATGTAAGGCCCGGTACTGAAATCGACTCCTATGGTTATGTCCATTATTATAATAGAGCATTCGATAAGCCTAGTGTCAACATTAAATTAGAGCCACTGGATCGTGTTGTTCATAATGTTTCAACTTCAGATGATCCTATTATTTCGGAGTTGGCTGCTAAAGATGTAGCAACTGTTTTTGCTACTGATTCAATTATTTCTCTATTAATGTGTGCTACAAAGACTGTCAACCCTTGGGATATCATTATTACAAAATCGCATGGTAAAGTCTTTTTGGATAAACGTGAAGGTGGTCCCTTGGATTTAGTTTCAGTTGACGAGAACGCTACCGATGCTCCTTCCGATTCAGCTGAGAATAAAGATAGTATTAATTCTGCTTCTGCTTTGGCTTATGAAGCTACGTATATTAACCAAAATTTCAATGCCAATGCTGTCATTGAATCATCTACGGATAAATATGAATTCCACAATCCAAACCCATTCTATAGCGAAGAGGAACAACAATTAGGTGATCCTCTCTTGGCTCATGGCTATGCTTACAAATCTTTCAATTTGGCTGGCAATGTTACTGATGAGGAACCTATTAATCTTGTTATTCGTACTGAGGTTGATGCTGCTCAGAAAAATCCTAATGGTGAGATCGCCCTGGTTACTGTCAAAGCTCTTAATGAATATGGTGGTTCCAGTGGTGTTCTTGAATGGAAAAATAAGTTTGTTAATCAACGTGGTGCTATCGTTGCCGCTGAAATGAAGAATAATTTATGTAAATTATCGAGATGGACTGTTCAAAGTATTCTTGCTGGTGCTACTTTGATGAAAATCGGATTCATCTCACGTGTTAATCCCAAGGATAATACTCAACATAGCATTATTGGAGTTTTGGGCCGTGAACCAGCTCAGTTCTCGAGCCAGATTAATCTTAACCTGAACAATGGATGGGGTATTGTCAAATCAGTTGTTAATATCTCCTCTGAGCTGGATGATGGAAAGTATGTTCTTCTTAAGGATCCTAACAATCCTGCTGTGAAGCTTTACAAGGTTCCAGAAAATGCATTTGGAGAAGAGTAAAAGTTATGTAGATTTGAATGAATTAAGTATTAGTCATTATGTCCTGCTTTTTATCTGCCTCCGGCGGTTGGTGATCTATCCTAGATCCTATTATTTGGCATAGGCGCTCTTGGGTAAGGCTGGTTTGTTTCGAATTGCCGAAGGCGAATTTACAATCGAGTGAAGAGTATTCTGGGTAGAGTATATATTATTGTACATAAAAAATTAACTGTCACTTTCATTATCATTAATATTATCATTAAGAAACACTTCATTTCTTAGTTGACTACCAGAAGGCGCGGTAGTGATTGCTTTGATCTTCCTCCATCGATCTACTGATGTCAAAGGAATAAATTTCTTCGACCGTACTCTTGTCGGAGTTTGTAGATAAGACTGGTCAACCGATGATGCTCCTACTACGTCGGATACTGCTAAGTGTGAGATAGTGTTTGCATAATTTGTACGAGGCTTATTACTCAGACTAGTCAATCCACCAGTTCTCGGCGCCAAAGTCCCTAATCCCCCAACAGCAGTTCTACGAGGGACGGTTTCCACGTTTATCACTTCTCCTCCGTTTGTTTCGCTTCGCTCCAGTTCAGCCATTACCTTTGAATCCTTTGCTTTGGCACGCCATAATCTCCAAATACGACGGAACCTTGACGCCTGAAGTCTACTATAAAATTCATCGGCTTCTCGCATCCGCGAGGTGATCCGGAAAGATTTCATTATCCATGTCCGGAACATAGCTTCCTGAAAATCAAGATCTTTAATTTCAGCTATAAAATTTGCCTCCTCAACATTGGCAATGACGGTCTTGTAGCGATCCAGCCATCTATTAAACATCGATGAAATATTACTATTTTCTGCAATATAACAAGCTCGCTCATAATCAGCAGTTACTGTCAAATTTCGCTTCATCCAAATTTGAAAACCATTTGAAACTAAAGTCCTATCTTTTTTGTTTCTTAACTCAAGAGCTATTAGTTCATTATCAACATTCCCATCATGTCTGCTAAGCCATACATCAATTACCAACTTCTTCCTTCGTGCTATTGCTTTCTTCGTGAAGGTCCGATACAATTGAGCAAGTCTATCCATTTTCCTGTGATAGGCATTAGCTCGCCAGAAGTTAAATGCTAGCCTTAAAGTGGACTTCTCATATATTTTACAGGCTTTACGATACATATTTGCAACCACGTACACAGAATTCATGAATGTAGAAAAGTATTTGCTAATTAGTCTGTTCCGATCAAAATCCAATGCGTTGCGATCACTGTCCCGATAAACAGTCAGCTTCGACAGCCAGACATGAAGCACTGTCATTTGGCTTTGGGCATTATTATAACGGATCGCTTCTTGAGAGAGAGCCCAGTTTTTTCTCTGAGATCGGAGTGACCTAGTATACCATTGTTTCAAGATCTGCATAGTCACAACACCATTTCTATATCGAATCATTAACTCAAGACGTTCAGAGAGTAGCCAATGATGGAGTCGTTCGTTGACGATTTTCTCATCAATTCCGCGAGATATGACAAGGCATCCCGTTTTCAGACGCCACTGTCGCACCATCCTATGGCATAGCATGAAATTTCGAAATCTTTTTGCTTCCAAAAGTTGAAGTTTACGAGTATGCCAAAGTTGAAAAGTTTTTAATTTGAGTTTATTATCCGAAGCATCCAAAAGAGGAGTGAGACAAGAAGATAGAGCAGCCCTCTTTCTCCATTCATCGAATAACACAATCCGCAGGTTTTCTCCATGAATTGCAATAGCCAAAGATTTTTCTTCGTCTCGGAACTTCTTTTGGGATATCCATTGCTGCAAGGCTCTGTGAGCGACATTCATATTATAGATATTGGTTTCGGCATAATCCAGACTTTGGGAGATTCCTGATGACATTCTTCGCCATTCATTGAAAACTCCAGCGAGAAGGGCTTCGTTAGCTCGGGAGTGTATTAGTTCTTCATAACATTTATATTTCCAATCTATAAATATCTGTTGCTTCAAGTTGAATTGATCAAGGGTTATGGCTCTCTTGTTCCCATCTTGACTAGTTTGATTATATCTGTTCCTCCATTTTTTCAAGAACTTCGATAAAACAAATACCCTGGCAAAACGTTGGTCTTCCTGGATAGTACACGATTTATTATAGAGTTTCTTAAAAGCACGGAACATTAGGACCTTGTCATAATGAAGTATAGCAGTAGTGGATCTCCATTGAGCTACTTCAAAAGAATATCTCCATAGTCTTAATGAGTCACGTTTGAGCAAATGTCTGTCACGAGTCACTGCTATAGACATGAGGTTACGATCATACATAGATTGTTGAGCATATTTATTGAACCATTTCTCAAAAAATTTTGATTTGATTTGCAGCTCATAATTAGAAAATCGACGTTGCAGATCTTCTTTTTTAATACGTTTGGCCACTTCTACAGAGTAATCTTGAAGCAATTGGTCCAACCGCTCGCGCCAGGTTGATTGACGATCATAACTGCACAAGTGGACTATAATATTTAAACATTGGAAGTAAGTAGATGAGGTACTAGGATTAAGTCCATTTCTTGTTGTGAATGCTTTGAATGTTTGGAATAGTTCGGCAAAGTCATCTTTACTTAGAGGAGAGGTGGGAGCAGCAACGGAATCAGGTCCTGTCCTTGCAGTCGCATTAGTCTGGTTGTTGGCTCTAATTCTACGATCAGCAGCATCGGTCACTAAGCGGAGAAGTTCAACATCTCGTGCAGTAAGCTTATACCTCTTGATTGAATCTGTTGGTGGAGGTACTGGCCAGACAAGGTCATATACTGCTGCAGGGTCATTATAATTATTGTCATCATTAGAAGCACCATTTTGTTCATTCCGAAGTTCGGGTTCCTCATGCTCATCGTCTTTCTCTTCTTCCGTAGTTGTCTTCAATCTTGGCTGCTGCTGTTGCCTATGATTCCGCGCTGCCATCTGTTGAGCAGCTCGAAAATTCAATTGTCTTCCAATAACAACATCGTCATCCGGACTACTGTCATGATTAGGATCGTAATATGTGAGTCCATCTGGTGTTTGGGTTTCGATTAGAACCTCATCAGTGTTGCCATCGTCATTGGGGGACACGGGCATTGATAATAAATTTTTAGACCCCCGTCAGACACGAACGAAGTCCTTATCATACCTTAAAACAATATTAAAATTTATTAAATCAGAGAAGCCGAATTGTGCATTAGCAACGCGTTTCTTGATAACACCGATAAGATGGAATGTGGAACGGTGAAATATGCATTTGACGCGCGCTTTTTGTGACAGTTGACGCGGGCGCGGATGTAATTATAAGCACGTGACTGATTACCCGGCTGTATGCATGAATTGGACGGACACGTCTCTCTCTCGTAACCGAGAAGCTTATGAAAAGTACCGGTACTACCAGTATATATCTCTATCTTCTTTGAAATTCTCCGAAGTCAATTGGCAGCTTCGGGTTTATATTCATACATATAATGAGGCTATTCAAAGCCATTGTTGGCTTATCAGTGACATGTTTGGTCTCTTTGGTAGTTGGACAATCACCAATTCCCCCTACTTTTGAGAACATTAATGTAGTTCAAAGTCTAGACTTGACAGGTTCATATGTTAGAAGGTCTCTGGAAATAACTGCCAGAAACATTGCTGATGAACCTCAATCGGATTATTTTATAGCTGTTGACCTCGATAGACTACCCCTTTTGGCAATTATAGAAGCTCAGGATGGACAGACTGGTAGAAGTGTACCTATGGAAAAGATTCCCGAGGTTGATAGTGAAAATGGCATTAATTATTACAAGATTCATTTACGTCAGCCTTTAAAACCCAATGGTGAAGCAAAGCTACTAATAGCAGAAGCTTATAGTGGCCTTTTAAAACCCTTGCCTGAATATGGTAGTCAGAAAGATCCTCAATATATTGTTTATACTGGGTCCAAATATGTGAAATCTCCTTATCGTACTCTTAAGGCTTCTACTAAGATAAAGACTCTAGGAAACTATGCTGAGGAATTGAGAGAAGATGGTGAGGATAAAAATTCTGATATTGCATCGGTAGTCGACAACAATATTTTATCATTTGGTGATTATCATGATTTACCTCCATTCTCCTATAAACATCTTTCTTTAAGATATGAAAATCCCCGACCTATGATTAAAGCAGATAAATTGGTTCGTGAACTATGGGTATCTCATTGGGGTAACTCGATTTCTTTTGAAGAAAGCTATTGGTTGACTAATATAGGTACTCGACTTAAGGAAACATTTTCTAGATTGGATTATAGCCATGGTCTGAACAATTACAATTTGAATGTCGCATCTTTGAAAGAAATTATCTTTCCATTAGCTAAGAATGTCCGTGATAGCTATTTCACTGATTTAGTAGGTAATGTCTCTACAAGTCATTTCCGTGCTAATAATAGAGAATCAGTTCTCGAAGTTAGGCCTAGATATCCAGTCTTTGGAGGTTGGCATTATAACTTCACAATTGGCTGGTCGCATGTCCTTTCCGATTATGTCAAAGATCTCGGTAATGATAGATTTATTCTTAAGGCACCGATAATTCAGGGTCCTCACGATATTTCCTACGATGAAGTTTATGTAAATATAATTCTTCCCGAAGGTGCATCAGATATTCAGGTTATTTCTCTATTTGGTACCGAATTACAATTATCAACAAAGTATAGTTTTCTTGATACTAAAGGTAGACCAATAGTTGAACTAGAATATTCAAACTTGATTGATGGTCATCGATCTGGAGAGTTTTTTGTCCAATATACATACACTCAGGCTGATGCGCTCAGGAAGCCATTAGCCATTTCATTAACATTGGCGAGTTTTTTCACTCTATTTTTGTTTTTGAGTAAAATTGATATTTCCATCTTCTCCAAACATTAAATCATCCCTCCCATCTTTGTATCTAGAGATAAAAAAATTATCTATTATAACTAGTATAGCACTAATTAAAAATTACATCTTTACTACGTCCCACACGTCCCACATCGCTCTGTGAATTGGCTTGTAACGCTGACCTAACCTGAGATCCGGAGGCTCACTCCACCCATGGCTTGTTATTTCAAAGCAGTCAACCAGATTCTTAAACCTTCTGCCACTGGCAACCTGTTAACTGTGACGACTATGGGCTTACAAATCCTTCCAAACCAGCTTCTCTACACATTCGAATTTTCGCTTACTATCACGAATTATGCCTAAGAATTTCAGCTCGGCTATCCCCTGTAGAAACCATGCAAGTGACAAACGATTCCATTCCTCTTCGCTCAACTCTTTACCCGTTCGAGGCCGTTCAATAAGCTGCCTAAATACCATATAGTAATCATAAATATTAATAAAAACACTTGATTCTCTGTATAATGCATAAAGTATACAAATATGAGGATTCCGCTTGGTCGATTCTGTAACATCTCCCCAATAATGTTTAGGATTTGATAACGCCAATTCAATAGCACCTCGATAGGTGGGAAGGAAAACATTTTCTTGAAGAGAAGCCAGGTCTGATACAAATACTTCATACAAAAACATTGTTCTGTAGGAAACTAGAGATCTCTTGAGCTGGGTATGAAGTTCTGTCGCTAAATTCTCCGAAATATCAAAATTGCCCTTATCTTGTAATTGACATTTCTTCTCAAATTCTTCATATAATTCACGAGCCACAACGTTATGTCTAGAGATGTCTTCCAAGCCAGTCAAAATCGATAACAGTTGCAAATGATTCGATTTACGAACTTTCTGCAAGAGTTTATTAACGAAGCTATGATCATCCCCGTCCTGTAATAATTCACCCGTCAAAGCAGCAGTATAAAGGTCCATGTTATTTCTAATTTGACCTCCTTCATCATATCCAAGTATACTCTGAAGAGATATAATGATCTCCATACTTGATAGAATGGTCAGAGCATAATCTCGGAATTCCCCTAGACTCATTGATATTATTGACTTCAAGTAATCGTCATTGTCTAGTAAATACAGTGCCTCTTCTTGATCATTATTCGCCAACTTCTGTTCAATAAGCATTTTAAACGAAGGTAACATTCTTAAAGCTCGAATATGGACTGGAGTAATTATTTCATTCACTGTTGAGTCGCTTGTCGACCGGGACAACGCAGAAAAGGGGTTCGAATAATAATGAGCCATATATATATATTTGAGAGATGCAATAAACGTGTCAACACTCTCTAAACTTTGTTTTTGTCGATGTACTAAAGAATTAAATAGCTTTGGCCCCAGCAACAACGCAGACTCAGAATAAGTGAACATTGTTTCTGTTAATATTTTAAGAATCCCCTCTTTCATTTGAGCTTGGAAGGATGTACCTCTCAGTAAACGTATTGTTTTTCTTGACAACTTTTCTTGGAAAACTTCTAATGAGGTAGCCACGCTTAGCATCAATTTGAATGGAATTGACGAAATATATGATTGCATCATTTTAATCAGTCCGCTAAGTATGGATACTGGAAATGAGTCGGCATCTTCTATAGACACTACAATTCTTATGTCTTGCAGAGAAGATACAGTTCTATTGCGAACCTGCTTTTCACACCATTGTACCAAAATGTCCAAATCATATCTCAATCGTCTATCAAAACGAATATCACTACCGACACCACTAATACCACCATTAGGACCAGCAACTGATTCATCAATTACTTCATCTAATTCGACTAGATTCTCTTCAGACCCATCAGAGGGCACATTATTGGCATTCTTCCCCTCTGTCAAACGAGCAACAATAATTTTTAGTGCAGTTTTCAAATTGGGGCATTCCTTAGAGCCAATTGATACTAAGAAAGTACGATTCTCCAATCGGTCTATTTGTTGTCGAATCTGCGAAAACAACCGCAAATGATTGGCTATATTAGATCCTGGAAGTACTATGGCAGTGGCAATTCTGGAATCCACATAATTCTCCCAGCTATCTAGCACAAATTTGGTAATTGAATCAAGAACTTCAACATTACTGGATTCCAACAATTGGTTAATCTTGGCAATTTGCGAGCCCCATGCCTCATTGAACAATTTCCATCGCGTATCCACTGCTTCAGTTGGTTCTTCTCCGCCCAATAATCTCACAAATGGGTTTTCAGGGTTTCCCGTAGGCTTAGTCTCTGATTCTACTTCGTGGACAAAATTGTATTTATTGAGCTTGCCACTGTGATCGCTGTCACGACTAAGGAAATAGGTTGTCTATTCTGTTAGAAAAATCTTGCTGATCCAGTGCTCAGCCTGAGAATCACAAGTAATATCAAGACAATTTACTTACCCTTTGGCTGTCTCTATCTTCTGTATCTATAGTTCGATCGGGCATATCCGATTGGGCATATCTGATTGTTAATGGAGGATATTGGTTAATTCGATCGAGTTCAAGTTTCGCTTCATCTACAGTAACAGGCAGTTATCTGAATAACTGATCATTATTGATTATATTATGTACAGTCAAAAGGGGGTTTCCGAACAAAGGTGGTTCCCGGAATCACCATAGTAAACATCGGGTTTAGGGTAGTCAGAGCCCTTCCCCATTTGGATAACAATATTTTAATCGTTATATCGAGAGTTGTCTGCGGCTAATATCTGTGCGGCGTGGGTATATTTCTTAATCGAAAACCTGGGATTATTTTGCGGAAACCATCTTAGTTCGGAAACCCCCTTTTGACTGTAAGTTATAACTCGTATTTTTTGTATTCCACTCGATTTGTTAAGCGAAACCTGCCGGAGATTGTTGACACTGAGATAGGCGAGGGTATATTTGACAATAAGTTAATTATTTCGCGGCAGGACGAAACAAGCCACAAAGCTCTAGTCTCTAGATCTGGACCGCCTAGAGTAGAGAAAGATATACATTACTATTAACGTTAAAGCTTAATCAACTAATTCAAAATAAACTATCGAGTACTTTATCTATAGAACGTTTTAGGAGTCTGTTTCCGAGAGCCAGAATCAGAACCGGTACCAAAGTACCAGAATTAGAATCAGAATCAGACACCCAGTTTAGAGAGGTTCATATTCCTATCAAATATGTTCTAACCTAAATCAAGCCTGGTCGCTCTTGATCCAGCACTCGGAGGTTTAGTTCCCATATGAGAACTATCTCGTATCCTCCATCTAACTTCAACGAATTCTTCATGAACCTGAATTTCAGTCAATCCACTGCGTACTATGTGCAGGCCAAAGCTACCCAGCTACTATCCCCACACTTAGAATCAGAATATATGTCCAAGTTAAGTTAGGCCGGCAGCAAGGTATGTGAAGCGCCAATTCTTAATCCTTAATCAATATTATTCTCTTCTTTGAGCTTCTCGAGGTTAATCCTTCGCTCTTCCAATTCCAGTGCCGACGCCTTCAGCATCTTTGGAATAGAATGGAATAAAACCACCAAGTATCTATTCTGAAAATTATATCCGGATAGCTTGTCAACCGCTACTTTGGCATCACGTGGATCCTCGTAAATTACAAAGGCTGACCCTTTGGTGTTGGCCTCATTTCCAATTCTTATTTGTCTGTTGAGGTTAGAAATAGTTCTTGCCACATCATAAATTCCTGACACAGTAGTATCCCCTCTCCGGCAGCGAGAATCTACTCTCTCGCGTATTTCTCTTGCTGTGCAACGACATTTCGGAATCGGTGGTTTCATCATACCTTATCGCACCATATTTTCCAAATAGATCATAAAGCTCTTCCGGTGTAACAGAGTATGATAGGTTTTTAACAAACAAAATATGGTTCTCCGGGTTGAATTTCTAAAACATGTTAGAGAAAACCAAATCACCAAGCTAGAAATAGAATCCTACCTACCTTCGAAGACATGACTGGCTGGCAGTTTAAATTATAAAAAAAATTATAGTTGAACCAAGGTAGTTAGTTCGTTTGTTTCTTCTGAGTATATCTTTTAATGCGATTTGAGCCTCATGTTACCCTTAACCGTCTAGATATATTTATCTGGAAGTGAACACCCCGTCGGATATCTGTCATTCGATAATCTCGGTTACCATGTATATCATTCATTCGGCATCTGGAATCTCTTGATCCGTTTTCTTGCTACGAAGTTCTTAATTTATCACTTTTATCACTCGTTATTATTAATGGATATTATTAATGCCTTATTGTCCTAGCCAATTCGATCTTTGGCATTTTTATATTTACATAATGAACTTACCACCGTGGTTACCAGACGTTTATGGATAGCACAGATAGCCATTTATTACAAAATAATTCATAATATGGTTCTGAAAACAACGAACTCGAAAAAGAATAGAATAACATAAAGAAAAAAAAAAGAATATTGACGAGTGCGAGGTTCGAACTCGCGAGGACTCACGTCCAGCAGATAACCTCAAATTGAAAACTTAAGTCTGCCGCCTTAACCACTCGGCCAACTCGCCTTTGTCACGGTGTCATAAAAAATGTAGCTCAAGTTATTGTCAAAACTTATAAAAAAAAAATGTTTTTTTTTGTTTTTTTTTGTTTTTGCGGAGTTTTTTATCCTTTTGGGTTTTCTCTGTGAAGTTTTTATAGTAGTGGAGCATCAGGATTCTTAAGCAAACCGAATTTAGTGAAGGATTATTCGCTAGGGATAGTTAAATAAGATATATTAGTGTCGCTGGCTATATTGATTGATTGATTGATAATTCATTCTAACAGGAGCAGGAATGAGGCAACTTTATCTGGCGTGTGTAACACCAATTCTAGAGTATGGAGCAGAAGTATGGTATCAAGGATGTAATGGTAAGAATCTTGATAGATTCCAGATCATTCAAAATAATGGCCTCAGAAGATTACTTGGAGCTACAACAGATACCCCACTGGATGTTCTACATGCGGAAGCAGGTATTATGCCAATAGATCAAAGATTCAAGCTGATAATAAAACTAAGAGCAGCCCGAGCTGCACAAAATGTAGCTCAGACTAATCCAGTCAGAAAATCAATAAAGGAAACTATGAATGGATCACCTATTCAATATATGATGCAGTAGTGAATTTCAACCAGCAGCTATTCCACTGAGAGCAGCGCTTTGGATTGAACAAGACGAAACTCAACTTACACCAGAACAGGAAAGAGATAAAATATATCGGCAACTAGTCAATACAATAAGAAAGAAACAACTTGAAGAATGGCAATCTAAATATGATAATGGTACTCAGGGGGTCACTTTCGGAAACAATATTCCTAATTATAAAGTTACAACGAAAACTAAGGAGTTGCAATTGGTTGATGTAATGAGAAGAGAGCCTAGAAAGGTATTAAGTAGAATTGTTCAATATAGATGTGGACATGCTTCAGAAGATGAAGATAGATAGTAGATGGAATTACTGTGATGAAGTGGAAACTATTGACCATATTATTAAGAGATGCCTAAAATACCAAGAAGCTAGGGAGGAGTTAAGAAAGGTATCACCTACATTAGATAATAAAGAGTTATTAGGAACGGGGAGAGGAATAAAGGCGATGGTAAGATTTATTAGAAATATGTTTAAACCATCAAATTAGGGAAAAAATAATGTTTGTTTTTGTTTTTAAACTTAAGAAGGTTGGGGGTTGACCCACTGTGCAGAGCAGGTTGTTTTCATTCAATTTTTCCCATGCGGTTTTTATAGTAGTGGAGCATCAGGATTCTTAAGTAAACCGAACTTAGTGAAGGATTATTCTTTAGGGATAGTTAAATAAGATATATTAGTGTCGCTGGCTATAAATAGCTTACATAGACAATAAATGACTATCAATCAATCAATCGATTAAGTTACTGCAGCCTTACACCGTCTCCCCCACCTTTTTACGCTTCCAGGATTTATGCATGGCGTAAATCTTGCATATAGCCGTTAAAGACCGCTGCTGTCAAACGCCGGTTAACATCGCGTGGGGTAATTTAATGACAAACCCGGAGTGGAAAGGATCAATTAAGTCAACCCCCAAATGTATTACACTGATGAGCTTATAAAGTCGGTCTGTTTGGAACCATTCATTACACTTTGTATTTAGTGTCTTTCTTTATTTTTCTATTTCGGGCACTCTTCATTAGAGAGGATATCTGTTTTAATTTCTCAAAATGAAGGTATTATTAACTTTGAAGGATTTAGAGAACGCCGCTAATGCTAAGGTAGATAAGCCTGTCTTCGACTTTTGGGGAAGTGGTTCGGGTGATTTGGTAACGGTACGAGAAAATTCAGAAGCTTTCTCGAGATATAGAATTATTGGTAGAACCATGGTAGATGTCTCCAATTTGGATACTTCTCCTAAAAAGTTATTGTTTGGGAACAGATATAGTGCACCAATTGGTATTGCTCCTAGTTCTCATCATACTTTAGCAGCTCCTCGAGGTGAGGTTGCAACCGCTGCTGCTTGTGAATCATCTAATTTACCAATGGGATTAAGTAGTTATTCCAATTTTTCTGGTGATGAAGTTCGTCAGGCTGCTCCGAATTCAGCAGTTTTCTTCCAACTTTATGTTTTCCGTGATCGTAGAGTTAGCGAATTGCTTGTTCATCGTGCCGAGAAGGCAGGGTTCAAGGCAATTTTACTCACTTCTGATTGTCCTGTTGTTGGTCAACGTCATGCTGATAAGCGTAATAACTTAAGACTGCCCGTAAATATACGTATGGGTAACTTCGAAGGCCTGGATAGCGGCAAGTCAATTCATATCCCTCATCCGGTGGAGAAAGGAACAGGTCTTGAGGATGATCCAAATACTCAAGCTAATATGATTGATCCAAGTCTCACATGGGCTGAGACTATTCCTTGGTTGAAATCGATAACTAAATTAGAGATTTGGGCTAAAGGAGTTCTTGCCCCAGAGGATGCTGAAATTGCTATTGATTCTGGAGTTGATGGTATTTGGGTATCAAATCATGGTGGCCGACAATTGGATTCTACTACACCAACTATTGAAGCCCTCCAAGCTGTTGTTGATGTTGTGAAAGGTCGGATACCTGTTCATTTAGATAGTGGGGTTCGTTCTGGTAGTGATGTTTTCAAGGCTTTGGCAGTTGGAGCTGATTATGTTTGGGTTGGAAGACCTGCTCTTTGGGGTTTAGCTTATAATGGTCAACAAGGGGTTGAAACTATGTTGGGTATTCTCAAGGAGGATCTGAGGATCACTATGGCTCTAGCTGGTACTCCTACTACCAAGGATATTAGTCGAAATTCCATTCTTCGTTATGGCCCTAGACTTGAGAAGCTTTAAGCGCAATAAGCATAGAAAAAAATATAGACAAGCTGGGTGTTTATCTTATATTCAATTCAAAATTTTCACTTTGATGTCGTTTTTATTTCTATACTTGTCCTCTTGTCAGTTCATTTTTTTGAGTTCTCGCGGGATCTTTGACCTCTGCCAGTCGTTTGCCTCCAGCGACGGGGGTGATGCTCCTGACCCTGCTGTTAGCTGCGCTCGGCTTAATCCAGCCTCCGCAGACAGAGTCTAGTACTCGAGTTTGCTCTCACCGGCAGTCGGGTTAACTGAGGTAGACATCTCACTACTAAATTTTTTATTAAATTATTATGAAATTGCTTTGAGTTAACACCATTCTCTAATGGCTCCATCAAGACCGGGTTTCTCCAAGAGAAATCGCCAGACTCGATAGAAGCACTTTTGGTTAATTGGTTCAATAATTGAAGTTTTTATGAAATGACTATATGCAGCTTTGAAGAAGAAATGAGTTTATATTCCAATTTAAATGGAATTACAATTCCGACCGGTCCCGTGGGTCATATAATTCAACGTGGGGTATACATGTACGCGGTTATCTAGATTCTCCCCCTGAAAATAGTTTTCGATCGTGGGGGTTAATGCACATAGGATGGCTTAACTTTTGTTATCGTTTCCTTTCATAACCTTTACAGTAAATTCTGACACGAGTTACAAGACTTTAAAGCCGTTGATCATCGGTCAGGCTAACGGATCCTAAGTAGATAACCGGTAACCCGATAGAAGCAAAATTATTCTTATATCAGTATTCACTATTAAGATGTTTTTTTACGATAATATCAGTGAGGGAAAGCACCAAAAGCCTACACACGTTTGTATTCAGGACGAGTGGGTTGTATCGTCCTTCGGGAGTCGAAACGGCGTCGTGCCACCAGCACATCTTTTTATATATGTATATATGCCGATGCCATCGCACCTTTGACCTCGTACCGGCCGTCTAGTCACAGAATTTTGTGGGAAGATAACCACATATATGCTAATAAACAATATACCACATTTTTCCGTACCAAAATTTACTCATCAAAACCCCTAACCTTAAATATATACGTTGAGCCTCACGGGCCTTCACGCTGCCAGTATGAGTAACTTGAATAATTTGAAGCCAGATCTTTTTCAATCATTGTTTAGCCACGACGCAAGACAGAGATATATATCGCAGAACAACAAGTTTCAAACGATATAATAATGACTGATTTTGAAGAAGGACCAGTAGCTAGTACACCAGTAGATAGTGAACCTATTGAAGAGAAAACAGAGGAAGTAAGTCAGAGAAATAGAATCATGAGTGATGAAGAGTTTTCTTCAGACCATCATGTCAAGTATCTTTTAACGTTGTTTTTACTAACGTTTTTTGTAGAACCTCTTTGATCCATCATTAAAAAAGAAGAAGAAATCATCTAAAAGTAAACCTACATTTGAAGGAGTCGATGACGAAGCTGATTTGAAATCTGAGTTGGCAAAAAAGAAAAAGAAGAAGGAGAAGAAAGAAGGATCTGCTGATGTTGATAGTAGAGAAGGAACACCAAGTGGCGCTGGAGATGAAGGAAAAGGTGGCGATGATACTGCTTCTCCTGCTGAAGGATTCGAATTTAAGAAGAAGAAGAAGAAGTCTAAGCCTGCAGCTAGTTCAGAATTTGAACAAAAATTGAAGGAAGCTGGTGTAGTTGAAGGTGAAAAGGAAACCGGCGTAAAGAGCAAATATAGTAATGTGAATGCTGAGGGTGAACCAGATTTCACTTATGAAGAACTTTTATCACGTTTTTTTAAAATTCTTCGTGAAAATAATCCTGATCTTGCTGGTGATCGAACTGGAATCAAATATAAGATTCCTCCTCCTGCTGTCGCTCGTGATGGTAATAAAAAGTCTTTGTTTTCCAATGTTAAAGATATTGCTGATAGAATGCATCGTCCAACGGAGCATGTTATCCAGTTTTTATTTGCCGAATTGGGTACATCCGGTTCAGTTGATGGTAGTAATCGACTAGTTATTAAGGGTCGATTCCAACAGAAGCAAATTGAAACTGTTCTACGTCGATATATTATGGAATATGTTACTTGTAAGACTTGTAAATCAGTCAATACTAAACTTAGTAAAGAAAACAGATTGTACTTTTTGGAATGTAACAGCTGTGGATCTAAACGTTCAGTATCATCTATTAAGACTGGTTACCAGGCTATTATCAAGCGTGGCAAAAAATGAAAAGTGGACTAATAGTTGGTTGATTTTGAAAAAAGTGGTGGCGGAGGGTAGTACCACTGCTGGTGTTAAGAGTAGAGAGTATATGTGGTTCATTTTGATAGTGTATGTGAAGTACGTACTGTTTTACTTATTACGATGTATTAATGTCTTCATTAGTAAAGTTTTTACTCCTTAAATCATGTAGTAACGAGCTCTGCTCAGATTCCACAATCTTCCCATTACACTGGCATAGCCGAAAGTGAAACTCACTATGGAGTTCGGTAGAGTCCACTCCACAGGCAACATTTTTAATGCACGATACCTCTGTGCTAGAAACGCTTCCAGAGGTCGGATTAAGGGTTCATGGTGGTAGCATTCGATTTATTACGGAAGTTTTATAGAACTACGCTTATACAGGTTTTTTTCTTTTCAATGCTTTGATGCAGCAGCGTAAATCTTTGCCGTTGCGTCTCCACCCACAGTTACTATACTAGCCTCGGTATGCCACTTCACACCCAGAACACCTTCAACCGACATATGTGAATGTAGTTGCTGGATCATGTCCTGGGATTTAAGTGACCAAATCTTCACTAAGCCCTCCTCACCGCCGGTGACGAATTCACCACCAGTCGGGCAAACCGCTATACTATTAACTGTATCCTTGTGACAAACAAGCTGATGAACACATTTGCCAGAATTAGGATCAAATTGCCGTACAACACCATCAGAATGAGCAGAGAGTACGAGATTATCTGCCGCTGATACCGTCATTGCATGCACTGAAGGAGGTCGTAATTCATTATAACTATAATCTGTGATAGAGGCACCAAAATCATACTGAAGAACTGATTTTCCTGTTTCCACATCCAAGACTTCGATTCTGTTATCCTCATATCCCACAATGACTTTCTTGCCATTGTCGAAAAATTCAACGGCTGTTGCCGGAACACTATTCCCGTCTGATTTATCGACGTTATCGTTAATACCTGAATTTGAGGATGGACTTATAGTAGAAATAGGCTGCTGACTAGTTGTGTCCCACAGTCGCACCGTACCATCAGATGAACAACTGGCTAGGTATCCACTCTGTTCATGAAGAGCCAAATCCCATATGAAGTCGGTATGGCCAAGTAGAATACCAAAATTGACATTCTGTTGGCGAGTAGAGCTATTCTGCCTATTAGTAACACTAGCATTCACATTATTACTATTTCTATGGGGATTCTTATTCCAATACCGAACTGTGCGATCCTGTCCTGCAGAATAGAACATTCCAGTTGAAGCCGAATAAGCCAAAGAAGAAATAACACCATGATGACCACGAAAGGTATGTTGAATCTGAGGATTACGATCTTTAGATATGTCCCACAGATAAATGCTGCCATCATCACAGGCAGTTAATAGGGATGAATGAGACACAAATTCAGCTACACGAACTGGTTCGGACTGTTCTCTTAAAGTATGGATAAGCTTCCATGACCCAAAAGTTTCCGAACTATGAATAATACTGGAAGAAGGAGAAGATAAAGACTTTGGAACAGATATGGGGGTTGACGACGGTGAAGTTGAAATTGGGGGGCCAGTATTTACGGTCTCGATTGATGCAGTTTCATGTAAGTCAGATGCCGGGACATCATTGGAAGCATTGAAACTATTGATAGAGGCATTATTATTATTATTGATATCATTAGTAAGAGACGTTGTCGATGTCTGTACGGGTATCTGTGTTTGCACCTGTCCTTGTACTTGTGCTGCGATCTGTGATTGTTGCTGCACCTGGACTCTAGATCCTCGTTTTTTAATTACCTTTGGCTGCGGTCCATTCGGTTGTTGTTTCATCTTGGATGGATGCACATCTCGGTTCAAAACAGACACTTTAGTATACTCATCATGAGATGAAGGCGAAACAACTTGGGCCGATTGAATCTGTTGCTGTAGTTGATTATGTAACTGTTGCTGTTGTTGATGCAATTGCTGTTGCTGTTGCTGTTGCTGTTGCTGTTGCTGTTGCTGTTGCTGTTGCTGTTGCTGTTGCTGTTGCTGTTGCTGCTGCTGTTGCTGTTGCTGTTGCTGTTGCTGTTGCTGTTGCTGTCGCTGTTGCTGTTGCTGTTGTTGCTGTTCTAGAGCCGCTGCTGCATCCTGGTCGGGCTGTTCCAACGTCGACGACTGCAATAGATATTCCACCTCTTGAATGCATTTTTCAAGATATTGTCGCGATTCTATTAGGGGTGCCAGATCGGCCTCTGGTGACGATGATTTCGCAATATTATCAAATTCTTCCCTCACTTCTTTTAGCAGATCAGTGGAATCCGATCCATCTGACTTCAGATGACTAAGGCAGTTAATAAAGGAATAGTTTAGAGCACGACCTTCTCCAAAACACAGGAGATCCACGATTTAACCTCTTTCCATAGCTCGAGAGTCCGAAATCTGCGCCATCAATTGAGCTTAGACGTCAAGGGGTCTTGCAAATCCCAACTATTATTGTCTAACTTACACAGACGTTTCAAGGATTAGGATTTTCTTCGCATGATTCTCCACAGTCAGTTGTAATGAGCGCTTTTCTCCTTCTAGTTTGGCGATTCGAGCCTTAATGTTAGCATGGGATTGAACAACACCACTGGATCCCAAAATATTGGGCTTGACGGTCCATCCTACAAACGGATGGCCCGATGCCGTGTTCACATACCTTCATCTCCGCACGTTCTAACTCCCACTGGATTCGGTCTCGTTCATTTCGCTGCCATTCATTCTGAAGGTACCTCATTACCCCTTATTCTTGTTAGCATAAACAATGGAAATTAATAAAACTAAGATCCCTCAATGAAGAGCTGACGTAGTCAGATCGGATTGCGATCATAGCGCTGATTCCTTCCCGTCGCCTTTCTCTTCACTCCTCTGAAGGCAGACAAAGGATACTGAGATAAACAGGTCACAACAGAATACCTTCAACTGACAGGAGCATTCGGGAATCATCCAAACAACATTCTATCTATCTCGAGAGAGTTTAAATTTAACATACCTGGTAGAGAGTAGTCAGTTGGCTGTGGCTGCGCCATTATATATGATCAGCTAATGCTATGATGCCTCTTTATCTTCCTTCTTTTATCCTTCCCCTCGTTCTCCTTTACTTCAGATATATTTCACCAGCACGATCCGAATGAAAACAGTGCTTAGAATAAAATAGAACTTTGAACGCGTGTTATGTACTCGATAATTGGCGTAAACAGGTTCATCATTGTTTAATATCGACGCCAAAATGATTCGGGCACGTGACTGTACTGAGCCGCATACGTGCTTACGTACCCCATGCATGCTGTGTCGACTGGCCGGAGATCTGTCGATGATCTGCGTGGTCATGCATACTAGCAATTTGGCCATAATAAAGTTGTACTGGCAGACAATGGCAGTGAATAACCTCAAAGTATTGTAACGTATATAGGCTTGCCCGCTCGGGGCCATCATCACAAACCACAATGAAGGTTCAGCCTTCGATTAGAAGGGTTGTTCCTTCGTTTAGAGGGGGTTTTTCATACTAGCAATAGTATTTTCCCCTTCACAGTTGGAGCTGTTAGGTCATATGTATTGTGTGTTGTATATGTGATTATAATAGACTTTGAAGATAAAAAAAAAACGCTCGGGCACTTACTATCAAAATCAAAACTTACCAAATGAAGAAACTTAGCTGGACCGTGGACTATACTATATGTTATGTCCAGCTGTATAGGTAATAGGCATAGTACTATAACGAAGCAACTTTAACTTAACATCGAACAAACTTTTTGATCATCTGTCAGTGGTTTGGAATTATATGTATCATTTACTTATGAATAAATTCAAATGATTAACGAAAGTGAATTAACTACCAGTACACTTTCTGGATGAAGCTCATGATTTACACTGCTTTCTGCCGTAGTTGATTGATTGAGAATTCTTATTGCTCAAGAAAGCTGTCATCGGAGAGAACCCCAGTGAGAAAATTCAGATTATAACCGCTTTATATTAATTCAAAAAAATATGGATTTGTGCAATGATTGATTGATTGATTGATTATCATTTATTGTCTATATAGAATCTATAAGCTAGAGAGACACCTAATAAAATCGTTTGTTTCAAATGGAACTGCTTTCTGTATTAAATTTCTATTTTGTGCCTTGACTATTGATTGATAATCATTCATTGTCTATGTAAGCTATTTATAGCCAGCGACACTAATATATCTTATTTAACTATCCCTAAAGAATAATCCTTCACTAAATTCGGGTTGCTTAAGAATCCTGATGCGCCACTACTATAAAAACCGCATGGGAAAAATTGAATGAAAACAACCTGCTCTGCACAGTGGGTCAACCCCCAACCTTCTTAAGTTTAAAAACAAAAACAAACATTAATTTTTTCCCTAATTTGATGGGGAAAAAACCCAAAAAACCCACTTTTTTTTATTTTATTTTATTTTTTTTTATCTTCGATATTGATTTAGTATAAAATATATAAAATAATTATTAAATCATAAAACACACCCTACATCTAACCAATCGTTTAAGGCCGGGGCCCTACTATAGCACTCAAGTTTGTCTAGCACACTCTAGACCTGCTTCTTCCAGCTATGGATCATCTAAATGATACCGAATATATTTCTCGCGAAATAGTTTGTATTTTGTGACAAGAGGTTTCTCTTTCTGTAATCTAGTAATAAAAGCTTGCATTATCTTG